>JAZGTI010001143.1:0-48194 GCA_036877585.1 Botia kubotai | reverse complement strand
CAGATCAAGTACAGTATAATACACAAACACCCTGCTGCTTTCACTCGTCTGATGTCATCTCAAAGTATTAAACATCAGATCTTTTGTGTTTAACGTCTGGAATGTGCAGGGTTGGGTCTCTGTAGTTATTAGGAATGACCGGATTGGTTGACATATGATGACATCATCATTAATTCTACCAACAGTAATGTCAAGCCTTTACCCTGCACGTTTAGTTTCATAGCTTTAATCACTCTGTGATGTTTGTGTGCTGATTTCTGCAGAATGAACTGCAGACATGGGCCAGCTGCCCCAGAATTTAATGTTTACATCGCCTGATCCAGGATCAGATGTTTCCACAGGAAATGACACGGGATCTGGATCAATAGCTTTCAGCTCTATGTCACACCGGAGGAGCTGTGAGACAGCTGACTAGATAACGGTTTAGTTGCAACACTAGGTTATTATTTACTGACTACCAAATTTACAGCACTGTGGCTCTTGGCAGTGAAATTGTGGCAGCTGCACACAACTAAAGGAAAAAGACGTGTTTGTTTTTATTTCATCACCAGAAGCAAGTTCTGTAGAATAATAAAAATAAATAATGCGTATAAAAATAAAAAATATTTTCTTAAACTTTTCTAATCTGTTTTAGGAAAGTAAAGGGCCAGCAGCCAAAACAGCATGTTCTGTTTGAGCAGATACACTGTTCCTGAATTCCAGAATGTCTGCTTAAACTGATAGCACACACACACACACACACACAAATGGTCAAAACTTTAAACATTCAAAATAACACTTTTAATGTTTTTGTTACTTAACAGAAACTTTAAGGAAATGTTCTTACAACCTAAAATTGTTACGTGCCGCATGGCTGTCACAGATCCCTGCTGTGCCTGGTGCAGTTAAAGGACACATGCAGCCCTGCATCTACCTGGCTGCAGTCCAGCTTGTCGCCAGCTTTCAAATACAGTCGGGGTTTGAGCATGCTGTCTCCATACAATAGCAACAACCCTGCCCCTCTTAAATAACACAGTGAGCTGACACAGAAAAACACAATGAAAGCTAAAGCTTTGTAAAGACATTCACTCCCTAAAGCACATTCTGGTTAACTTAACCAGCTCAACTGAAGTTGTTCTTCACTAGACAGTGACCAGCAGCATGAAAGATCTGCATACCTTTGAGAGAGGTGATCTCGTGTTGAATAGACCGGGCTGTGTTCATGCTTCAGTCTGCTGTCCCTCGATCTGTCAAGTGTGTCAGTCTTTAGTAAGATTTCACCACTGAGTCACTGTAGGATCTCTCTGTCTCTCTCTCTCTCTCTCTCTCTCTCTCTATCTCTATCTCTCTGTTCTTCTCTTGGTAAAGTCTGCAGTGCGGCTGGCTGACCGTGTGGTTCTCTGTTTTGACTCTCTCTCTTTCTCCCTCTCTCTCTTCTACCTCATCCCATCCCCTGAGGGTCCTGCGTAACATCAACTAATCAGAACACAGGATGGACCAATCAGAACCACTGATGGGATGTTTGAAGATGGGAGAGAAGGAAAGAGAGGCAGAGGAAGTACCAAGGAAAGAAAGAAGATGAAAGGAGAGACAGGGCAGAAGAAAGTAACAAGATGTCGCACTCTGTGTCCGGCTCTGCTCATTCTGTTCCTGTCATTTATATATGTGTGACAAGCTCAAAAACTAAGTGTGATGCTGAAATCAAAACACACTCACACACAATCAGGAGCTGTTTAGCAGCTGATTTTCCTTCTGTTGCAGATTGCTGTAATACCTGATGTTTTAAATGAATGCAGAAAACAGGCCATCATCCTGCCTGCAACACACACACAGAGAAATCTCCATTCATTCACACTGAATGACACAGCAGTCTGAGAGCAGCCAGACTGGCCTACTGCTGGAGCGCCTGACATCACCAGCTCTCTCTCCAACACACACTGAGTGACTCTCTCTCTCTCTCTCTCTCTCCAACACACACTGAGTGACTCTCTCTCTCTCTCTCTCTCTCTCTCTCTCTCTCTTTCCCTGTCACTCCAACACACGCTCAGGGACTCTCTCTCTCCAACACACACTCAATGGCTCTCTCTCCCCCCTTAAAGCCAAAACAAATAATAATGTGACAACACACCGTTGGGAAAGCAGCCACTGCTTTGAGAAACACTCTTACTGGAAAACATTCCCCTGGCCAATCAATAATGTATTACAGCACTTACACAGTAGCAGAGATGATAAATAATGTCTCAGAATATATGCTGGACACACAGTAAATCACTGCCAATGTATAAAATGAATGTATTAAAACTCAATATATAATATGAATGTATAAAATGAATGTATAGGAAACTCAATGTATAAAATGAATGTATAAGAAACTCAATACATAATATGAATGTATAAGATGAATGTATAAGGAATTCAATGTATAAGATGAATGTATAGAAACTCACTGTATAAAATCATAATGTAAGTACATAAGTAAGACTCTGTAAGTAAAACACATTGGCCTCGCTCTTATTTTTTTCACCTCACAACAGCTTGTAAAATTTGTGGCGTGTGTGCGGCATGTTTACTCTCACATGTACATCACTCATCCTGTCTCCATCTTCACACCTCAGCCCACAATGTGAAGCAGTCTCGTCTCTATAGATACATGACAGACAACAAACTGTCAACAAACAGTCTAACAGCTTTTCTAGCAAAGTGACGTTTAACATATGCACTGTTATGTGATTAAAACTGCAAAACTGAAATTTTATGTTTCTCTGTTTGAAATATAAACTGTGGGGTACTTGCAAAGTCATTTTCTTAACATGGATGGCAGGTTTAAATTCTAAACAACTTCTGCAAGCAGTTTACAGACGTGGGGATCGTCCAGACAACATAAACCAGGAAACTGATCTTCTATATTCCGGTAATGACTAAACATTGCAGGAGTCAGTGATAGCAGTGTGTTAGCAGTGATACAAATGTGCAGTTTGATAAACACAACAACACTTCAAATGTGTCAAACAACATGACAAATCTAAACAGGTATCATGAATAAATGAACACACTCAGTGAAGCATGCACAGTGAAGCATGCACTACACGATGATAATAGTGTGTAGACTTCTCAGAAGTACATTTTTAGAATGCAAGATCATGTTGCACAAATCTGATCTTAGGTGAAGTGAATCAGAGGATTGGAACAGCTCCATGTGTGGACGATCTAAAGGCAGCTGCTGGTTAAATCAGAGAAAGTGATTCAGATTCAAAACACAAGTGTTCTGCCAGCATTAACAAAGACACACCAGTGTCTGTTTACCTCATTTTATTGTATGTTTACCTGATGTAAACCTCTTTATTATACTGGAATCTAACATTAGAAACTCTATCAGAAACGGGATCTCTATCCTGTTTCTATATTAAAATAAACAGAACTGTGAAATCAAATTAAACTGGTCTATGGACAGTTAAAATCTCACAAATGTACGTATGTTTGTGTTATTGCATTTGACATGAAAATTGAATATTAAAGCAGGTGGCTTCTTCAGACACACTCCACAAAGTGTGACATCTAGAAAGTGTTCAAAAATACTTGTAAATCTTTCAATTAATTGTACATTTATTGCTTTATCACTTAAAATGTAACTTGATGTTAATCTAATGCAATGGCATTTAAACATTTAGGTGTAGTTTAAGAAATGTGCTGCTGGCATTCTAGGACAAATGTGATGGGGTGTCTCCATGGTAACATCAGGTAAATCACTTGATGGTCAAAGGTTAAATCACTGTGTGTGTGTGTGTGTGTGTGTGTGTGTGCATAGCATCTCAACATGTGCCCATCCCAGAGAACATTCAACAGTGATTTCCATCTTAAAAACACAAGGTCACCCTGGGTCAACAGTAACTCTAAGACAAATCTAAGACAGGATCTGGTGTTTGGTTTAGGTTTGAAAGTACCCTCTACTAAGTGAACACAGACTTCCCTATCTAGTTAGCACAAGACTTCACAATTAAGCTGCTCTTTAAGGGTTCTCTAGGGTCAAGGTCAGATCTGGAGACAGATGTGGTAAAAGGAAAAAATGGGTGTGGACAGAATGTGATGTCAAACCAGTGTCAAACCAGTGTCAAACCAGTTTAAAGAGCTGATCTGACATCTGAGTGAGCAGTAAATGCTTTATTCTAAAAAAACAAACCTAAACATAAGTCGGATTTCATTCCAGTTCAAATTAACATCTGCGTCTTATTTAAGAGACAGTAATGTGAAGCGGATCGTGTTAGGATGTTAAAAACAGAACCAACACCAAAATATCCACTCTGTCATATTTCAAACCATCACCAGTAAACTGACACCTCTGTGGATGGACCAGTTTATAAAACATGCACATCAACAGCACGACAATCCTGTTGTGCCAACCGCATTAAAATGAAGGAACAATTTTAAAGAAATTACCATTACAGATTTAGTTCTGGAAAACTCCAAGCTAACAATGACAGAAGTTGATGAATGTCCATTATGTTCAGGTCTTATTGACTTTAGAGAAACTGGATTTGTTTGGAGTTCACCAGTGTTCAGATGTATACTGGTCATCTTGGTCCAGTTCTCCTTACAATAATAATAAACTGGGGTGATATTTTTAGACCTCTCCTCATAACCCAATTCTGTGGGCGCAGGGACAAGATGGGATTATAGGAGAGAGCCTGATGAATTAACTAAATGTTAACTTACAAAAACTGACTTGAACCAGCATTGATGGCCATACTATAGTCATTATATATACACATTTACTATATATACACTATATATATATATATATAGAGAGAGAGTGTATATATGTGTTTTTTTCAGTAAATGCATTGGCGGCGGTCAGTGTGGAACTACTTACAACTCAACTCCCAATCCCAAGCAGCACTCTCTCCAGACACACACACACACACACACATATGGTGCATTCTCACACAGACAGAGACAAGATGATGGTACCTTTACACTTCTCTCTGACGTTCTCGTAGGCTAGCACAAAGTCCAGCTCGTCTGCACGAGCAGTCACGCTGGCTGGGTCACACATGGACGTGGGTCTGAGGAGCGGGTCAGCTCTTTTCTTCTTCTTCCTTTCTAACTTTCTTTCTCTCCCTCTCTTCAGATGTGCCTGATGGCTGGACTATCAGAATAGACTGGTGTGCTGGTACAGCCTCACCCACTCCGGGCTGTGTGTGTGTGCACGCGCGTGCGTGTGTGTTTGTGTATTCCCCTCCAAAAGTTCTGGGTCTCGTTCCAGACCACTAGTACCACTCCCCTACTCAGTTAAGAAATATCAACACACACTGCAAATATTTTTGCTTGAGTGCCATAAAATGTCGAAACAAACGCTGTTGATTTCATAAGGAGCTGATGTCTGTCACCACACAGCTGCGTCTGAACAGTGTGAAAGTGTAAGATGTTTAGCTATCTGGACTATCAGTAAATAATTCACCGAAGTTTTGAAGTATGGAAACATGTTGGAAAAGAATCTGTATGCTATTTACAGCCAATCATATTAATAATTAAACCATCAAGGTTTGCTCATTAGATGTTACAGGGCTGAATTTAATCCTATTATGATTATTTTGGTTTAAATGTATTATCTCGTGGCACTTCCAGGTCAGTCTCAGAGGAGTTAGTTTTGCTTGCCTGACCATGAAGCTCATGAAAATCCTTCTCACTTTTTTCTAGTGTCTACACAAGACAGTGTCCAGACATTGTAGAACATTGTGCAGGGTTCACAGACTTTCTGGCGGCTCTCACGTGTGAAATCTTGAAACTCCTAACATTAAGTCATGGGGCTGAATACATTTCTGCACTGCCAGATTACTGCCACGTGATGGCAGCAAAGTGCAGATAATATTACCATCACCCCGTCCTGCGTCAATCCAGTTTCATTACTGATACGGACAATTCATATGTTTCTGTAGCTCAGCTGGTGGCTTCCGGTTTATGTGCAACTGGTAGCTTCTGGTTTCTGTGCAACTGGTGTGCACAGTAGGACAAGCGGAACAAAACAGTTTGCCAAAAACTGACTCATGCCCTGCAGATGAATCAGGTTACAGATGAGAGGAACTATCACAGACGACAGCACTGCGGTCCTCTGACCACACCCTCATGTGCCAGTAAACCTGTGTGTTTAATCTGTTATACACTCACACACAGAATAGCCTCATGCAGTCACACAGACATACAGAACCTTTACAAATGCATCTCACTGCAAGAAATGTGCATGAAACCTGTAAATACAGGAGCGCAGTATGACTGGTGTTACTTTAAGATCCTGAAACAACGGTTAACAATCTCACAAATGTTGCACGTTGTCTTTATAACACAACTCACTCCATCATTTACTCACCCTCATGTCATTCCACACGTGTATGACTTTTACTTCTCTGGAACACAAGAAGATATGTTGAGAAATGTCTCGGTGGTTTTGTGTGCACACAATGGAGTCAATGGGTGTCACTGTGGTTTGATTACCAGCGTACATCAAAATATCTTCTTTTGTGTTCCTCTGAGGGACAAATATCATACAGGTTTGGAATGACACAAGTAAATACAGATGTATATACAGTAAATACAGTTAACACAGATATGAAAGGCTACTGTAAGCAAACGCAAGAAAACAATAGCAAGTTCACTTCACAAAGAAACCACATCAGACAAACACCTGTAGGCAGGTATTACCTGAACTGTGATCTTTATGATACCTCTAACCACACTGAATAAAGTATGTTTACTTTCAGTGTGTTACACAGCAAATATAACACACATTAGGTGTGTGTGCACAACACATATTTACTGTATGCTCCTTAAATGCAGGGAGGGTTCATGTTTTCAATACGCTTTATGTCTTACGCACATGACTGTAGTGCACTGAAGAGACATAATCCAGGCCTGACATGAATAAGAACATGATACAGCATTTGCTCTTTTAAGATTTTTGCTTCGAAAACAATAAGATCATCCAAATGGCCTATTTATAACCTCAACCCATGCAAATTGCGTTGTGATGCCTGTCACCTGCGATACGAACGACTGCTCTCTCTGTGGGGTCCAGGACGTCTGCAGATGCAGATCTGGCGCGTTTGACACGCTGGTGTTTGGAGAGGTTCCAGGGTAACGTGTCTCCAGCAGAGTGAGAGGAGCTTGGGTCACTCGCGCTCTCCTGTGATGCAGACCGCACCAGTATCTGACGACCCCCGGACATGACCTGGAACAGAAAGAGGTCAGATCACAAAAGAAGTCTCAACAAGTTCCTTTAAGAGACGCTGAAGCGTCCAAAAACTGCAGGGTGGTGATTAATGATTTCACCAAGTCAGCTGGAAAGGCGTGCTACTGTAAGCCCTACAATGAACAAGTAATGAGAGAAGATAACACGCTTTTATTGTTAGCACTGGCCTAATTAGTAACGTGTGCAACGAACGTAAGTTTAACGTAAACCATGAACAACAAATGGGTTTAAATCGGTTTTCTGGGCTGACTGGCAGATGAAATGCAGCTGTCATGTTTATGTTTCTCGTGAGTTGTAATCTGGCGCGCCCGAGATTCTCATCATCATTACTCAGCAGAATCAAACTCGCATCCTGAACAACTGGACCGATTCATTTACGACGAGTCTGATCACTCACCCTCTCTCCAGATCTCTCAACACTGATGTCACCAGCCAGCATGCGATAAAACCACGATATATAACTGAACCCACAGTAAACGTACAGTGTAAGTAACAAACCGGCTTTGCGAACAAACTCGCTAAAAGATGATCAAAACAGCGCAAGATGCGGCTATATACGCGGCTATATACGCAACTTACCGGAGAGAAACGCGCCGCCGGTGCGCTCTAGTTACGCATAGCAACAGAGAATAGCGCTGGATATGATGTGATGCGGTTTGTCAGTGATGATGCGGGTGTAAAACAGAAAGGATGGAGAGGAAAGATGATGTGAGGTGATGTTAGAGGAGAGTAACTCCCTCAGTTCAGCACATCGGTGTAAAGTCACGGGTGTTTTGCGGTAGATTTGATCTGTTATGTGGGAGGAACCGTGAATAAATCATCCTTTGTTTGACAAACTGCGCAGATTTCAACTAACTGCGATCTGAGCCCCACATCAGTGACTGTCCTCAGAAAAAGTCATGTTTGTTATGTTTGGAATACTAATTTTAGTTATTTGTAATACAAATGAGTGATTTGGAGGCATTTAAACACTATTTCAATAATCAATAAATCGGTTGAATGTTTCTTCAATAAATCTGATACTAGAAGACACATTTTACTGGAAAAGCATGTTATTCCACATCTTACCCAGTACTCACTATAGCTATAATATGAAAACCAAAGGCTAATTTGCTGATGTCAACTAGTGTCGTGATCTATTTTACCAGTTTCATTCTTTGGCTGATGCAGTCTTTAAAAAACACAATGTTTCACTCCAAAAAATGTTTCACTCCTGTAAATCTCTGTTTCTCTAAACGTTTATGCCAGGCTACATTGTGTTCAATATGTATAAATCCAATCATGTTATTGTTTATCAATTTTGAAAGTAATTTTCCTATTGGCTGCAGATGATGACCCCGCCCACACATCTCACCTGCTCAGCTGATGCTGAGGTCACAGTGTCGGGTGCGATGGTGACTTTCAGATGACTCTTGTTCCTCTTTTTCAATGTGGAAGACCTCTCCTGCATATCGGCTTTCCTCTCATGCTTTCTTTCCTCCTTTCCTCTCTCTTCCTCTGTCTTTCTCTCCTGTTTTTCTTTCTTCCTCTTCTGAGACACGGAGCCCATCAGCTTGATCGCACCGGCGGTCCTCGTGTTTAGCACAGCTGCAGAGACACTCTTATCCTTCAGCTTCTTCTTCTGCTGAAAAACAGAGAAATGTCTTTCCAGTCTGTGCTGATATGTTTGCTGACCACTGACTAGATCACAAAGAGAGCCCTTATTAGACAGTCTGAGAGTGGAATAAAACTATAAAACACTCATTTGAATGCTAAAAGAGAAGCTCTTTGCTAAAGAAACACTTTTAAATTGTCATGCAATGGCTTTTTTACAATACTGGCCCTGTAGGCAGCGGAGATCACTGTTCGGAATAGCTTGCAGTAAGTACTACTGTATTTTGGTAGTTAGGTATGCGGTACCTTGATAATTAACTGACGGTAATCGCTTTCTTAAACTATAATTTAATTAAGAGAAATTCATACATGCACTTCATAGAATTATGGAGGGGGATCACTTACCTGACTCTGGTGTTTTGTCTTTGAGTTTTTCTCCATTGCTGAAACAGAAATAGAAGATTACATATAGATTACATATTACAATAGAAGATCAGCTCTGACCAGCTGAAATATTGATCACAAATTAGTATTGTGCAAAAATGACATTGATATAAGATACTGATATGTGTATTTTGTCTGGAGGCAATACATGTACATATGAACATTCTGACATGTATGTAAATGTTATGTACAGCTGTCAAAACCCCACAACATTCAGAGTCAACTAGTGAGAATCTGCTTTGACTACCCATCACCTCTGAGAGAACTAGTTCAACTGATGCTGTATGTTTCAGCTGAATCACATCTGTGAAAACTAAACAAGGAAAACATTTTCTTTTATTCCAGGAACACACAGTGAACAGATTTCAGTGAAGTCTACATTAGCATGTCTGATTTATCAACCACTTCTTGTGCGTAACAATCTTACAATAATTTGCATGTGTGTTTGAAGCTATTTACATTTCGGTTTGCAAACATAACTACCATGGCGTAACATCCAGGAATCTTTTTTTTGGGATACCATTGGGCAAATAGTAAACAGTGATTTGTGTTTCTGAGTGGCCCTTCAAATGACAACACACAGATCAGACCAGCTCAACCCCTTTTCCATCATACAGCAGCACACAGTGGTCACCCACGGAAACAAACATCATTCTATGAATAGAATGAACAAAAAATATTCCACTGGAATTCACATTTTTCCTACATCCTTCTGAAACTTCTGGATACGACTTCAGAGAGGATTTGAATACTGATCTGGAAACAGCATTGTGCATTTGCATGAATGTAAAACAGCCAAGCAGCATTCCAATAAGAACTGATTCCAGGTCAGTTCCTGAAGATTTAAACGCCACCATTACCTGCGAGATATCTCTCCAGAGGGGAGGTGGAGCTTTGGATTCCCCAGCAGCAGAAGAACAAGCTCCACACCAGGATGGTGGACAGAACCAGCACCATAACCCAGAGCAGTCGGGCCAGGGCCCAGTCCTGCAACACATCCATACTCAACCGTTGTCTGTCCTCTCTCTTTCCCTCTAGCTCCTGTCACTGTGTCTGTTGCAGATGGGTAGCAGTTGTGGAAAGGCTCACGTCAGCTCTGGAGGAGCACGTACACGCGCGTTACCTCGAGTCAAACAGTGAGCCTAAGCCTGCAACGTCCAGCAGCCACTCCCAGGCCAAAAACATCTCTCACACCCCTCTCATGCTTTACTCTCACTCAGAGACTCGCTGGTTAATGGTAGGTACTGGAAACTGAGAAATGCACCCGGAGCAGTTAAAATCCAACCTGCATTACAATGACATTCAGTATTTTACTGTGTGTGTGTGTGTGTGTGTGTGTGTAGACAGAGATTATAGAAATATTTCTGCAAACAGTATTCATATTTAAGTGCTGAATAAAAGTATTTGAACTTTTAAACAACACTTAAAACATGCATGTGTTTGTTACATAAAATATTAAACCAGTAGCATTTATTACAAAGAAAATATCGCACACGCTTTCTCATGAAATTTCACAACATGCTTGTTAGAATCTTAAATTATAAAGTAAATGTTGAATTGCTCAAAATGTCTACAAAACTATCTGGACACGTTGTGGTTGTTAAACATCTCCAGGGTTAATGTGAGGACTTGTGATTTCTCTGTTTGGTTTAATGCAGTGACATTCAGACATTTTGTAGTGTAAGTTTAGTTGTTCTGTGTGGTACTAATACTATAAACAGCATTTTCATGCGGGATTGATTTTGAAATTTGAAATTACCAAAGTTGAAATGTGATCTAGAGGAAGCTGATCATTTATGACTCACAATAGAAATTTTAGTTTGCAACTCTGAAACGCACACCCTTGTGCTTTAAACCTAAAACCACCCAAAAAATGAACTGGTCCTCTCAAAATGCGGAAACATTCCTGATTTCAGCTTCAGTTGTAAAGATGCGCAGCGGTGATGAGGGTTATGAATGACGGAGCACACATTGGAAAAGTTCGTCACTGCTGCCACCTACTGGATAAAACATCCCCAATATCAACGATATCGCCAGTACACAGTATATTATAGTCGTGTTTAAAGATATCTTAAACACCAGATTAACAGTAATGAACAATAAGAAATATAAGATATTAAAAGTGAATTTTAACATCCGTTTCATTCGCCTGGGCTCGATGCCGTTTGTTACTGCCGATGTTTTTGTTGATGTTGACAGTTTCGGTTGTGGTCACATACTGAAATTACGCAATGAGTAAATGACTAAGATTATTTGACATTAATATTTCAAATAAATACCCCGCTTAAGTTTCTAAAGCTGGTTTAGAGCTCTTGCCCGTCCTGTCAGCTTGATATAGCGCCCACGTGACGTCACACAACATATTTAAAACATCTCTAATATTGTCAAAAGCACATATTTGCCCAAACTAAACCACAACACCAGTGTGACACAAATGTTTTTGCAAAACAAAAACAAAACGAACAAATGAATGATGTAGTTATGCTGATTATATTAATGGCAAACGCATATAAAGAATCATTCAAATCTAGTCAGAAACACTTTTTTATTTATTTTAATGTTATGTTGTATGCAAACACAAACAGGTCCTTTGAGATGACATACCACTGGAATATGACTTAAAATGACAAGTCTCTCCATCATACAGAATGCATGAAAAGAGCATTTCACATATCCCAGAATCCCACAGTCCTCAACACACTTTAGAAATGTCTGCAAAATGACCTTTTATAAAACAAGTCTAGGTGAAGGTTAGTTAAATAAGTTGTGACTGAGGAACGTGACAGTTGATCCTCTGTTTTGTATTGTTGCTGCTGGTCTAATAGAAGCCAGTGTCTTGAGCCGCCCAGTTTGGGGTCTGGAAAAGAACATGGAAGATACAGCAGATGAAGAACTCAAGAAACATGCCAGATGGACAAGCGCTGAAACACTCAACTCTACCTCAAGCTGCCAGCACAGTGAAAATGAACAACAGCAGAGGAAACACGCTGTGAATTACTGTTCTCACATGAAATAAAATAATTCAGCCACTGGCTGAGTCAGGTCTTTGTATTTGAAGTGGATGACATCTTTGGGTAATTGTTGGCCAGCTAATGTTGGCTAATGTTTAGTTGAGAAATCAACACTTAAATCCAGAAGTTTCCTGACCGGTTCATATTCGGATGGTAATGATCATTGCGTGAATGAAAGTACCTCATTTCTGCTGCTGTGGCTGATCTTCTTCTCGATGTTCATGGCCAGCATCTGACTGCGGAAGGACAAGCTCTTGGTCTTCTCAATCACCTGCTGATAGGGCGACACGGCGTTGTTGCCCATCACCACATGACCCTGCGTACAAACACAAACAGGGAAAATCAGCACAAACAGTTTTTTACGTAGGTGGAAAAAGAACTGATCACCACAGTTAAGACCTGTGAAATCCATATAGATTTTTTAAAGCAGTTTCAGTCAGAATGTAATAAATATGAGTGTTTCTTCCTGCACATCAAACTTATGGACTTTGTGTTTGAATGTGTTTTTTAACTCAAAGCTCTCTTACCAGTTTGGAGTCGATTTTGGCATCCAGTCTGGCGTTGCGAATCAGATTTACGATCCACCTCTCAGCCTCCTCGGGTGTCATATTCAACTTATCAGCCAACATGCTGCCCAAAACAGAAGAGCAGTAGATTAGACGAGACACAGAGTGAGACAGACACCAGCAGCTTGTGTAGGCTCAACAACAAGCTATAGCTCATCTTCAAACACACAGCCCAGCAGTCTCGTGAAAATTCAGTCTGTGATGGTAAACACAAGCGCTGCGCTGATGACAAGAATTAAACTGCAGGCAGAATCTTTAACAGATTTCACGTGTGCGCAGCGCAAGCTACTGTGATCCGCTGTGAATTCACAGCTCACTACACTCCCAGTGATTAAAGACTCCCAGTGATTAAAGACTCCCAGTGATTAAAGACTGTTATTCCAGTGGGAATCCTCCAAACAGGTGCAGATACCTGATGCTGATGCACTGATGGATCCGACAGAACGTCTCGAATATGAACAGACGAGCATTTTCAATGAAATCCTCCAAACAGGCCACCAGGAAGAAATCATTCACCAGCACCTTGAAAAACATTCAAATCAATGACAGATTCTGAAATACTCAACGCCTTTTGTTGAGTAGACTGTAGAATATGCTACATTTGTCAAGAGAAATGCTGTATGCTGGACTGTATTCTTAATCAACAAATCATTAACAATTAATTAACAATTAATCTAATGCACAAACAAATTGTTAAGCAAGCTTATAAATTAAACAAGACAACTTTTGAGGATGACAGACCTGGTGGATGTGTAATATTTGCGCACACACAGCGGGTGGTGAAGCTTACCGACTCGCATTCCCTCAGCTTCTTCTGAGCGCTGTCGAAATCAAAGTTAACGTAGAGACACTCCACAAACTCTGTGATGGGATCCTTGTATGTGTATGACTCCTGCAGAGAGAGCAGAGGTTAACCTAGTGCTAATTTGACAACATTTTCAAAGTTAATTCACAAACTCTACAACAATACTTCAGAAGGAGGCACATCTGAAAACGCTGAAAGAAACAGAATGCGTCACAAGCTTGCTGAACCCTCAAAGCAGAATCTGTGAGTTCATTCATGTGAATCAGAAAGGAGAGAATCTTCATAACAGAACTACAGAACTGAAATAAACTCTCTCAGCCTTTCATAAACACTGGAGCTGTGTGGAGTGTATTAGCACACACGCTAGCCTCAAGTCTCTGCCGTACCTGTTGTATAACCTTAACAAGGTCTTTGAGGACCTGCCGTCGTTTTCTCACATCCTTGTTGGTGATGACGGCTGTGGTCAGATAGCGCAGAATGTGTGGACACATGGTCTGAATTGCGTTTAAATACCTGAAAAATTCATGACACTCATCAGTAACACAAAACAATTACTGAAGCTGGTAAAAAAACAAAACATCGACAGTGGCTGTATTTTCAGTCCAAATGCAATGACAGGACATAATACTTGTCTGTCAAACCATGGATGTATTCATGTGTTTTGAAGGAGGCGTGGCCTTGGACAGTGCTCTAAAGAGAGGGTGGGATCTTATGCTTTTAAAGCTAGCGTCTCCAAAATTGTCTTCCCCGACTTAAATGACTCAGCAGCAAAACCAGCACAAACACACTGTTACACCTTGAGCGATACATGATGAAGCTCTGACAGCCAGAAGCAGATGTTCTGTATGGTGAGACTCACTGCGGCTGATACAGGAAGAGCTCAATGATGTTGTCTCTGCCTTTGGGATGATTGAAGAAGACAAACAGAGACCAGTGAATGAGCCACGTCCTCTGCTGCAGAGACTGAAGAGGAGAACTCACCGACTGAAACACATAAACATCAGTTCACTGTACCCAGTATCACTTGATACTTTTGATCAATTCCCCTTCAAATTTCACTTGTCACATGGTTGTCATAATATTACAGCCGAGCAAAGCAACAAGACATTTGTTTTTAATAACCACACTGCAAACAAAAATACAAATAAAAGTCGACCTCACAACACTGATGCAACATAAACAACACCCTGGTGAATTCAGTGTTATACGTGAGCCATATGTGGGTCATACAGAGGAGATTAAGGGGGGGCAGACAGACTCACGTTGTTGTCGATGGTCTCTCGTAAACGGGTCAGATCCTCCATGGCCGCCTCCCAGTTCTGCATGAGGATCTCAGATGCCAGTTTCCCCCAGAGAGAGCTCAAAGCGTTCCGGTCTGTGGAGGGAACCTGCGACATGACAACGATCAAACCTCTTTATTCCTGCACAGGGCAAAGGTTACTAAAAACCAAAACGTTTGTTTTTGATGTTCCTTGATTTCTGCTATTCAGTCTTATTTTTCAGGCAGTAATTAGTGAGTCTGTTTCACACAAACCACATTAACCGAGACCTTCTAAACAACAGACCGGAGGTGTCACATATAGAAACATCAGCACTAACCAGCACACGGAAGAAGTAGAGATACTCCGCAGCACCCGAGTAGTTTCCACACTCGTACTGAAATTTGGCGTAACGGTAAAGAGTATCCAAATATTCCTGACGAAACTGAGGGGACAAAACAAACAGACTGTGTGAAACTACATGTATAGTAGTTTCAAATAACATGTAAATAGAAAATAACAGACACAGATATGACAAGATCTTAAAGCTTTTCAGCAAACTACTGCATGAATTATACTTGGTTACAGTATTGAGAAAGTAGTAAAACTTACACCATGTTTGTCTGCTAAATACTCAAACAGCATCCTTCCATCCCTATGACAAAACAACATGGTAAAAAATATTACACAAAATATGCTTTATGATTCTCCACAGGTAAAAAAACGACACAACTGCACATTATAAAGGAGTGGCAGCACACCTGGTGGACTGCATCTGCCTCTGAGTCTCTGGATCTTCAAACATCTTCACGATGGGCTCAGTTTCAGACTGCAGCTGCTTCAGCTGGGCCACAACTGTGGTTCTTTTCTCCCTTAGTGCTGAAGAGACAGAAGTTATTAGAATTAATAACCCTTCAATTCTGCACAAATGTGTGAAGATTTCTGTGCTGAGCTTCAATGTGGGGCTGCTTATAGGCATCGTAAAGCAAACAACACTATACATACAGTGTGGAATGTCTTTGTCAGCATAGAGATTTTTATAAACATCCATCGCAAAGTCCACCATATTGGTTTCGCTGAGAAGATCCAGCTTTCCTTGAAGAAGTTCTTTCTCATTGTAGATCTAAAGCCACAACCAACAAACAGCAGATTTAATGTTTTCCTAATACAGAGCAAAACTGAAAACAAAGCAGTTTTTAAATGTGATCTGCCTAAACAAGGAAAAGATTCAGTTATGTAAGAATGTGTAGTGCTGGAATCATTGTGAGTGATCTTCAACAGTCCTGTCATTATTAATATAACAGTCCTGTCATTATTAATATAACAGACCTGTCATTATTATTAAGAAAATATAGTGCACAAAGATGGTATCCGGTAGTAATATTAAGATTTGATATATTCTATGGTACAAAATGGATATATAATCACGTTATATATTCACGTGTCATGCTATTTATATGCTATTATGATAAAACAACGGCATTGGCTAATTATATTTTCTAAGTAAGCATTACAATAGCATAATTTTGTTAGCGTGGAAACATACACAGAAAGGGTTGCAATATTAAACTATGATACTTGCAACTCAGACGATCTTGCAGTAAATACAGTAATTAATATAATCACCATGATATGTTATTTCTGATTAAATCAATAAAAGCTAAATCATTTATCCAGTTCAGCTAGCTACAAGGCTACACGTGGCGATGTCGGCTTAGCGCCGTTAATCAAAGAAACGCCATAATAAAGTAAACACAACAAAGTATTTATTATACAGTATTAATATAGTTCATACCTCTTTGACAGAGAGGAACTCCAGCAGTGGAAAGACCAAATGCCGGTCTAAAAAATGCGCGATCTTGGTGGTCAGATCGTACTCCGCCATTTTTGAGGCGCAAAAGAGCTTTTGAAAAACTTTATTGAAACATCTGCGAAGACAGAGACGCTGTACGCTCACCCGCACTAGTCACGCTTAGACTTGAACTTTATTAACTAAAACTTGTTTACTTACACATTTGCTAGAAACATAATGGAAATAATAAAATAAACGGCGGAAGTTAACCATTGCTAAGTAAGAGATTTAGTTAGCTTTAGTTCGGCTTATATTGAGATCAGATATTTTATTATATTATATCAGATCAGTCTCCGCACTGCTCCATCTTATAAATCACACCTTCGTTTAAACTTCTGTTTAACTTTTGTGACTTGTACAGTATCACCTCTTTTTTAACAGATGGTTTCATTTATTCTGGATATAGATATGAAAATGCTCCATGGTAACCAAAAGATGGCGGGACCGCTGCTTGCCTGGGAGGTGTGGGCATGCGATTTAAACACACAGGTGTTTGTGTGTGTGTGTATAAGTATATATACGTATATACACGTAACCTGTTCTGCAGGTTTCTTATATGCACAAAACCACTTTGCACAGATAAGATAACATACAACAAAATATACCTCACATTTAACAAAACAGCTTCTTGTGTGTGTTTTTTTATTTCCAACATATTTTTTATTTCACCTGTAACTTTTAAATCTGGGATGGTAACTCTCTGTTTATCTTCAACGAGCAATTCGGTAAGGGCCATATTGAATTAAAATTACAATCACAAGAAACGGAATACTGAGATAGAGCCCAAAACTGTCTTTAAAAACAAGTGTAGTGTTGATAATGACAGTAAATAAGTTTCGGCAGTAATTCCACGCGCTTTCTACGTGTCGTCATTAGGACGATAAGAAGTGCACGTCCGAGTCTTTCGCATTGTTGGTGTTTGGGTGAAAGATGACGGGCTGTAGAATGACAGCAATGTGATTGAAACACAAAAGGTTAAAAAGCAGAGAGCGACCGTCTCGTCTTTCCTCTCTGAGGGCAGATACTATAAAAAGACGAGTCCTGATAGAACTGTTAGTGATTGGGTTTCCCAACAGAGATTAACAGGTACGTGTGTCTAAATGATATTTAATGCAAACTTAAAGAACTGCACACATACATTTATTTTTGAAAGCTCTCTGATTCATATATTTCATAATAGATTTGAGCCCTACTAATAATATTTATAAACCATGCTACAGTATTCAATGATTAACAATTAATTCGTTATTATAATGTGTTATAATACATTGTTATAATATTATATATTGTTATATTATCTATCTATCATTTATATGCATGGCTATTTAGTCTGTTATGTATCCAGTATTTTTTGAGCGTCTACACTAAACGAACACAGATCTTTATAGACTTACTGTTCATGCAGTCATTTCTGAAGGTTAGGCTCTGGTGTCTAACAGTTTTGTGAATGCAGGTGTAATATCTCTGTTTTTGTCTGTATGGTTTGTGCAGAAGATGACGCGCGTGACGCTCGCTGCCGCGGTTTGTTTGTTACTGTGCGGCTCTGCAGGTGAGTTGATTTGCCTCTATATACTTATTAATAAAAGTTGCTTTTCTGACCGTTCGACTGCTTTCACAAACGAGACAGACGTTTGACACATTCATCTTAAAATAATCACATTTAAACTTTAACATTAAAATTAATAATAATAATTAATTAATAATTAATAATTAATCTGGTGTCTTACAGGAGCGCAGCGGGTCACCAAGATAACGCCCTACGGAGGCAGCGTCAATGGCGGAACGAGGCTGACCATAGAGGGTGAAGGTGCGCTATTAAAAAAACAATTAAAAATTAATACAATTAGTAATAAATCTATATAAATCTATATAATTAATACAATCTAATAAAAATTAGATCTACACAGATAGGTAGTCAGATAGTGGACATATATATATATATATATAGATAGATATAGATAGATAGATAGATAGATAGATAGATAGATAGATAGATAGATAGATAGATAGATAGATATGTCTATATGGATTTAGCAGTAAATGAGGGTAATATTTTTAGCTTTGGTTTATTGTCCTCAGGTTTTGCTCAGGCCAATCAGTTCAGTTTTAATGGAGATGACCCAAACGTTGGCAACAGTGTGACGCTGGTGTCGCAGACCAGATCTGTTCCCTGCGACGTGGAGCGCGACTCCACACACTCCAAAAAGATCATGTGCTATACCAGGCAAGACATGACACGCTTCAGAACATGCTTTCATTTCATTTCATTTCATAGCACAAGCTTATATGACGTTTTAAAACTGTTACGGGTGGCAGAAATGATTTTCTCTCTGAACACATACATCCCAACAGTTATTCCAAACAGCTGTTTGCCTCTATGACTCTAATTTTTCTGACTAATGTCTTAATAAATGTGATCAAATCATTGTGAAAAATACATGTGATAGTTTTACGAGCTCTCAATAGCAGCAATATTTGAGAAGTTAGATGAACTAACCTCAAAATTAATGTTTTGTCATTTTCATAAATCTGAGAAAATTGTACACAGTGGCAAACGGGATAAGTGTATTTGTTCTTACAGTAAGAGAAAATCAAGAATGAATGTTATTATTGTAAACAATGTTAACAGTCCATAATACTGTACTGTACTGTACTACAGTATACAGTATATAGTATATATATATATATATATATACAGTATACAGTACTATAATACTATAAACAGTGGTATTGTATTATGGGGCATGTGTAATACAGTAGAATCACTCTGGTTGTGTGTAAATGTAAGTTGTCTGGGAAACTCCAGTAAACTGCATGATGTCACTCATGTTTCTCATCTCATGGTGTCTTCAGAGCGCTGCCAGAGGATGACTATGAGATACGAGTCAGTGTGGATGGTGTGCCTATCCCTTCGAGTCAAATTTGTGATAACTGGTCATATTACTTGTATTGCATGTTCCATGTAAGTGAGACAGACATGGGGATAGTGTTTATACGAACATACTCCTAATCTCTACTACAGCATACTTACAAACACTCTCTTCTGCTTCTACAGAGCAGATGGTACTACACACCCACCATTGAAAGCATCAGCCCGCTGTCAGGTCCTCCAGGTCAGATTCTTGTTTCTTTAGGAGCTCTTTAATGCTTCATTGTTCCTCTATAACCTACAGTGATTTTATAACATTTAGTGATGTCATTGAACAGGAACTGTGGTGACGCTGCGAGGACGAATTTATACTGACGTGTACGGCAGCAATACAGACAAAAGTTCCAACGGTCTGAACACCAGATTTGTGAGGTTTGGAAATATCTAATACACAAGAAATCATAAGAGCTAGATTCGCATGTTATTAAAATATACAACACTGTGCAAAAGTCTTAAATTTAGCAATGATATTTAAATCTGCAATCCATAACTTTAGCCTCTACCAGCATCTCTGTTTGAAACATAAAACTGCAGGTTACTTTACGTACTTTATGTGTGTTGAAGTCAAATGAAGCCAAACTGACATTTCCCGGGAAATCAGACCCGACAGCTCACATTATAAATCGTTATTATA
The DNA here is from genome assembly GCA_036877585.1 of Botia kubotai. Lineage (NCBI taxonomy): Eukaryota > Metazoa > Chordata > Actinopteri > Cypriniformes > Botiidae > Botia > Botia kubotai. The sequence goes on along the minus strand of JAZGTI010001143.1, from coordinate 27,882 downwards.
AACTTACTGTTGTGAATCAGGGTAAGATAAAGAGACTGTTTTAAACACGGATCTGTTCTGCTTCTTAAGCAATGATATAATGACTATAAATAATGCTTTCTCAGTTTCTCTTTTAGAGTACAACCAGAAAATTTGTAATAAATAAATAAATAAATAAGGTGTTTATGGGCAAGTATTCAGTGTGAGCTCTTAAACTTGAGAAGCTGCAGCGACCTGCAGCTCTCTTAAATGCAAACAGAACGAAACCCAAGTTTTTAGTTTAAGATGTGTCAAAAGACATCACACTAAACACTGACCTCTGCCTGAAGCAGCTGTTCTGAAAACTGAATATAAGCTGTTTATGGTTTAAGACTTTTGCACGGTACTGTATGTTCAAAATCATGAACTGATAGACGTCTGTTTACGTCTGTCATTTGTTGTCTCTGAACAGGGCATACATGGGTGGCATGTCTTGTGAACTGCTGAAACCTAATTCAGATGAAAAGTAAGCAAATGTGAAGTAACCATAAAGTTGTTTTCAGCGTTCTAGGAACGTTCGAAACGTTGAGTTTTTTAAGGGTTATATAATATATAAAGGTTATAGGAACGTTATTAAAAACATTTTTAAATTCTGTAATGTTTTTGAAATATGATATATAATGTTAAAGTTCTACTAACATTAGAACAAGAACACTTTTTGAGAACTTTCAGAGAACTTTGAGAGAATGAAAGCCAATGTTCTGAGAACGTTCTCTGTTAACTGGGAATGTAGATGTAATGTAAATACTAAATTGTCTTTCGTTTCTAAGGTATGGCCTGAAATTAGACAGCGAAGGGAGCAACTGGGGATACATGAGTTGTAAAATGACAGGAACATATGTTGGTGAGCAACGTTTGTATTAATTAAATGAGCGGAATATAATAACGAAGAAAAATGAGTAGAAGAAAAACAGAATGTGTTGTCATCTTTGTGTGCAGGTCATCACAACCTCAGTTACATTCTGGATGCTGAATACGGAAGGTTAGAGAAAACTGATTTAAATTTACATCAGATATACATTGTTGTTATTCATACTGCAGAGTAACAACAGAACACAATGTTTTCCAGGAGTCTGCCCAACTTTGCTCTTTACACTGTCTCAGCACTCAATAAGCTCTCCATGTTCCAGACATATGCAGGTGTGAAACATTTATTCTTTTCAATTAATACACAATGTAATTCTCTGCTAAACGAGGTGATCTTGGCCTGCTGTTGTTTAACCGTGTCTGTCTTTCAGAGGTGACAGGAGTTTCTCCGTCTGAGGGCAGTCTGCTGGGCGGAACAACCCTGACCATTCACGGGCACTACTTTGATCAGACTGACCTGCCAGCTGTGGTTTTAGTGGGAGGTAAAGCTCGTGTTCTGTCTGTGGTGAATTTATATACAGTCATCGCTGGTTTTGGCTTGTATGGTACCCTGAGCAAACAAAGGGATTGCACATACTCAGAATCAATGTATAGTATAATGCAATGTAAATCGCTTTGGATAAAAGCGTCTGCCAAATGCATAAATGTAAATGTAAATGTAAATGTAAAACATACAAACTTTTTTTGTTGTTTAAATGTTTCTTTCGTGGGCCGATTACGATGATTAGAAATAAATGATACAACTTCAAAATCTTGGCTTTGTCATCTTAGGTCACGGGTGTGAGATTCAGAGTGTATCAGATGAGATGATCGTCTGTGTGACTCCTGCTTATGAGAGAACCAACATGACGCTGTTTCCAGGTAAGACACCTGAAATCTGATCTCAGAACAGTGGCGTCACATTTCTGTCACATCTCTCCACAGTCTAGTGCTGCACTTCAAACGTGAGAATATCTGAACATCTTCTAATGTCACATTAACCAGATCATGACCGAAGATCTCTCATCACAACAGCTCAACAGAAGACTGTTCATCACACACATCATACACGTCACAACAATTCTGTTCAATTCCTCGGTGTAATCACGCAATCAAAATATCTGTATTATAATTGCTGATTTTACCGTTTGACTGGTTCTGCACTTAAACATTTATTGTGTATATATGTTTATAAGATGTATTTTGAAAATTATTACCCATTTAAAATTAATATTATACCCATTTTATACGCTTTTTTTATAAATAATAAATATTTTTATAAAATTTTTATAAATTTTATAAATAATATTATATGCATTTTTATAAACATTTGATACACACACACATTTATATACATTTAAACATATTTATACATAAATACTGGTTTTACTGACTGCTGTTCAAACTAAAGGCAGTTAGGGCCTATTGGTAAAAGAACTGGACTTGTAACACACAGCTGCAGGTTTAATTTCTAATGCATGACACCTTACACACGCAGTGTGTGTACACTAACCAGATGAGTTAAATGGGTTAAATGCAGAAGACTGGGTCACTGTACTGGACCTGCACGTCACCTCTTCTTCTTCTCTGTTGTGTTTGCAGGCGGCAGAGGAATAAAACTGGAGATGTGGAACAACAGCAACCCAAGTAATCTAGCGGATGTTCTGCTCTATAATGACAGCAGGCCGGGCTATTCTGTACAGTGGGTGGACTCACTGTCTTACGTGTGGCCCAATGAGTTAGATTACTTTGTGGCCCGCTTGAGCGGTTTCTTTGTTCCCACGGAGACAGACAACTACTACTTCCGGGTGAAATCGGACGATCGGTGTATGCTGTATTTCAGCCGGACGGGTCCTCCTCAGGATAAAGTATGTGAATCAATGTCAATAAATCATTTCAAGTAGTACGTAAGAGATGTACATGATCATCTATAAAAGTATTGATCATCTAACGCAATGTTTCATTAAACCCTTACATATTTGGTTTCAGGTCCGGATTGCTTACTCTTACTACACGACCAGTTTCTTCTCCTATTCCTACCAGAGGTCAGAGGTCATGCGCCTACAGAAAGGAAAACCGTAAGTGAAAAGTTTTCAAGCATTTCGATCACGGCTGAGAATCTGGTGAAATTCAACCTAATGCAGAAATACAAGAGGCTGAAAACACACATACACGTTCTCTGAATACTGCAGTATTACTGTTAATACTGTTGTTTTCTGCAGTATAATATCACGTGATAATCTCATGGATTATACATGAATGCACGGCTGCTTTAACGTGTTGCAGGTACTACATTGAGCTTCTGATGCAGGATTATACATCAGTGGCCTCAGTTGACGTGGCATTTTTCAAAGAGATCAGTCCTTTCACAGGCCAGCAGACGACAGAAGGCATTAATGAGAGACAGCAGATAAACGCCAACTATAACGTTTTACCTGAGAAACAGGTGAGTGGATGTACAGAAGCTGTACAGGTGAAGTTCCAGAATTCTTTGGACAGAAGATGAAAGTTATTGGTGTTTAGAAGTTCATACCGAGCACTGCGACTGCACAACCCTGCACAAAAATACTGAAAATAATTCGAATAGTGCGATAATAAATCGAACAATTCATAACTTTCTATTGTCATATGACATCTGCTTAATAAATGTAACTGTAAAAACAGTCAATTCTCAGATATGAAGTACTGCACGTGTGTGTGTGGGTTTAGGTGATTAGTTTCAGGGGCTGGACACCCGTAAACGCCGTCCAGGAGATGCAGAGTTTGAGAATCAGCAGTGACTGCTTCTCTCAGAGCACCTGTGGAAACACATTCTACTTCCTGTCATATGGAGCTTGTGCGACAGGTGTGTTACTGCACAGCACCACTGAACGTGTACAAATCTAGTTTTAGGATGATTTTGCTTTGTATTCACCACACGAATGAATTTGTTTTTGTGTGTTGTGTTGTTTACTGAGATTGTTTTGTGTATTTCAGTGCCCATTCCAGTGAGCGCATCAGCTCTGGATCTGCAGAACGCTCTGAATGATTTGTGGACCATCAAACCAGACACTGTGACAGTCACAAAGCAAGAGCTGAGCACAGAGTCTCTGTACAGTGTGACATTCAACTCAAACAGAGGTAAGCCAACCACACGACACAAGTCAAGAGACGGTGATCTGTTAAACATCACAAATCTGATTCCTCTGAGAGTTTCTGCCTCACAGGAACGATTCAGTCTTTAACAGTTTATGTAACAGTAGTTTCTTGCATTTGTAACTTTAACATTATGAAGATTGTACTTTGAAGAAAAAGTATGAAAAGTCTCACCTGGTTTCTTGGTCTTCATCTCAGGTGACTTTGAGGATCTTCAGTATTGGACGATGGGAGCAGATGTTAACGTGACAGTTACTGAGGAAGTAAAAGGGAAAGCCAGCCTGGAGAACTTCACTCTGCTGTGGGGTGGAGTTCCATCACTTCCTCTGGCTTATAATGCGACTGAGACGGAGGTTTCTGTTCTTGTACTCGTTTTTTTTGCTCTTTTGAGATCTTCTCTTGCTGCGTGATGGTTACACTTTGTTTTTGTGATTTTACAGGTTCTGTCTGCGATAAATGTGATGATCACAGCTAAATGTCCATCACAGATTCCAGCTGCTGAGAATGTCAATGTGAAATTCTTCAGAGATTATGAGGACACTGTTGCAGTAAGTGCTGCCTGAATTAATAATGAAGACATACAGGTTATGTCAAAGTCCCTTTAGGGAAGTCTCTGCACTCGGCGGCCATCTTGTTCAACGCCTCCGGACAGCTATTTCAGTCATACAAGACCAAGTGCTATCTGCTTGAATGGGAAAGAACGATATCTCTGAAATCTAAATATATTCTATCATAATAAACATCAGTTTCAGAGCTTTCTCTCTGTCATGCAGTTTTCAGGCAGAGGGGAGCGCGTCTCAGATTCGGAGGCTTTCTGTGGCCGCTGGTCTTTAAGGAACCCGAGCATTATTTTCGACTACAATGACTATACAGCATCAGGAACAATCTACAGCCAAATACCACTGCAGCCTTACAATACTGTAAGAATCACCAAACATTCTTGTATCTCATTCATCCTTTTCTAAAATCAGTTTTCTTTATTATAGAAGTATACAGATAGTATACAGATCTGATTGTTTTGAATAAAATGACATTTTTATTGCAGTTCTGCTTGGCCTACAAAGGCCGTCTGGTGAATGAAATTGGAGTGGTGTTCGGTTATCAGACCAACACTGGTGTTTACCAGGAGATGAATACTAGAATTTCTATGCAGTTTGACTCATCAGAGGAGTACGTTTAATCTTCTAAACAAAGTCATCATACATCATTCAACTGGTGGATTTGTGTTCTGCTATAAAAATATACTCAAACCACAATCAGTTATTTTTGTTATTTTTGGTCATTCTCAGGTGGAAATACAAGTGTGTGGATCTCCTGGTGTCCATCCAGCAGCGATACACAGGCTCAAACTTCAGACTCTTTCAGCTGAGTTTGTATGGAGAGAGCTCAAACTCTGTTTACTACATAGATACTGTTATCCTTGGACGGGCATCACTTGCTTTGGACCCTAATGGTACGTAGAAATGCTTCTGGTTTTATTTTGAATGGTGGTGTAGAAAATGACTGTAAACAGGAATTTGTGTTAGATTATAATTCTGGTTTATACATTGAGATTGTTTTGTTTCTGTAACACTGACTGCTTTGCTCTCTGTGTGTGTTTGTGATCAGTTATAATGCAGGGACGAAGGCCACCTGCTCTTGCCAGCACTGGTCATTTCTTCTCCAGCATTGCTGTGCGTAAGCAAAGCAACACTTCACAAGTCAGCTATGAGATCACAGCCTCGCCGTACAACTGTGGCTTCAGAATTCCGCTGTTTGAAATCGGCTTTCTGCAGGTACATCAAAGGAAAAGCCAAAAATCATTCTGTCAACATTTTAAAAAATGTGATTTTTCAGACCAGAGCTTTAAAGCTTCAATAAATACAACAAACAGTCATTGAAATAAAAGTTTAAAATAAAAAAAGTGGTACATAAAGTTTATGGAACTATATTCCAAAATTTCTAATGCAATTTAGTATTTTTGAACTGTCCTGCAAAGGTCCTCATAACTTCACAGGTATCATGTGTCTCAAACGTTTTTATTTTTGTCCTACAGAAGACGGCAAACAGCACAGAGGACTTCCTGATTCAAATGCAGGAGAATGCTACAGTCACTCTCACTCGTCCTCAGAAGGCCAGCCCCCCTCTCACTGGAACCTTTGACCTTTCCATCTTTGGTCGACGTGTTGAGGGTAAAGATGCTGGATATTCTCTGAATATATGATATGAATTGAACTATACAACATGAACTATAACATATGAACTATAATCTGAATATTATATGAACTTTAATCTGAATATTATATGAACTATAATCTGAATATTATATGAACTTTAATCTGAATATTATATGAACTATAATCTGAATATTATATGAACTATAATCTGAATATTATATGAACTATAATCTGAACTATACACTATGAATATAATCTAATTTATAGAATTTTCTATGATCGCAAACATACTCTTGATGTCAGGTAATGTTTATTTGATCCTGAATTAAATAAGTGTTGGAGAACTGGACTGTCCTCTTCACCCAAACAACAACAGGTTTATCATGTTTTTCACGTGTGTGTGTGTGTGTGTGTGTGTGTACCTCAGGCCTGCCTGTGGACATCAGCGCTGGGGACCTGCAGTACGCCCTGCAGGGGATTCCAGAGCTTGGCCAGCTGGAAGTTCAGAGAACTGGGAACTGTCAGGGTTACAGATGGGACATCCGATGGCTCACTATTCCTGGCAATCAGCCACTGATAGAGGCGAGATTCCATAAACTGATAACACACAAACCATCAATCACCTGTTTGAGAATATCACAAACAAGAGCTCAAAAACATCTCTGATGTTTCTGCTAAACAGCAATTAAATTGAGATTAAATGACATTAATGTGAGATTAAATGAAGATTAAATTAGATTAAATGAAGATTAAATGAGATTAAATGAAAATCAAGCGGAGACTTTTGCTTGTCAGATCTCACTTTAAAAATAAGAGCATAATCATTCCAGTAAGCTCACATTTGTCTCCTCTAGTTACTGAAACGATCGCCAGTGTGTCAAACTGTGCTTAGTTCTTTCAGTTCACAGTCTGCAGTCATATATTACAATATGAAGACCTCATTATCTGTGTTATACTTTCCACATAACCCACATACAGAAATAATTTACCCACAAGCCCGTTTTTATGTTCTTAGCCTCATCTCAGTCCAGAATCCGAATGCTGTTTGTTTTGTATTTTATATACACACAGAGAAACTATTTACAATACAATCATTCATAACAGTCGTCCAGTTCCTAAACAACATATAGCTATATTCATGAGCTGTGTGTTTAAATTAAACAGACCAATTTTTTGTTTGTCCTCCTCGAAATCATGGAGCAGGGTCACTGTGTAGATCAATAACTATATAAAAGTTCACCGAAAGCAGGAATTTGATTAGAAACTCTCAACATGTTTCGTTTGGGTGAACTATCACTGTAGTTCCTGTACTAAACTAGTACTCTGTTTTGTCTAACTGAACACTTGACTGATTTGTTACTGATTTGTTAACCAGATTAATTCCTCTGCTGTGGTCGGTGTGAATCCTTCAGTGACGTCGCGGGAGGTCGAGCAGGGGGGTCTCCTCAAACAGAGAATTATGGGAGATTTCCTGCGCATCCCAAAAAATAAACCACAGGTGCATATCTTACCCATTACAGATTTGACCACAATACGTGTTTGTTCAGCATACACTGGTACATACATAAGGCGGCGTGGCCTCGTCTGTTCCTGATGTCACCTGATACTCTGCAGTGTGCATATTTCAATAGTTACATACAGGTGAAACTCTCTGTTAGACTGTCTGATACTCTGTCTGAACACTCAGTGTTTGCGTGTCTGGCGGATCACAGCTCAAACAGAGCATGAAAAGTTTATTTGTGTCACAGACAGGTGTGCGATAAGTCACTTGATGGTCCCTGACTGTCTCTGTTAAGGAACACTTTACCCAAAAATAAATCTTTTATGTTATGCCGAATTACGCCCCGATTGTGTCGTAAAAAAATACAAAAGAAATCTTTCTTTGAAAATCTGCTTTGACAGTTTGGCCATGATTTGCATTCACTGTATGAACAATAGAGGTCTAAACCTTTTACTGTAAATAACTTGTGTTACTACACAGAAGATAATCAGGTGGTTTCCAAAAAAGGGCAAGAAAGTTCACGGATTATTTAACAAACTTTAGCAAAGCAGTTTCACCTGTCGGGTCACGTTCCAAAACTCAGCTGATATGCAACATTATGGACAACATCAATGGACAAATGATACTAAATGCAAAAAATAAACGCAACTACATAATTAATTTAGTATAGCTTTTACCTTTAATAAAACCTTTAAAATCTGTATTTGAATATTAAAAGCTGTTTGTACAAACGTTACTGTACTTAGGCACAAATTCAAATTCAAAAAGCGACTTAAAGATGTCTAGCTGATGCTTTAAAGCTCTCACACATGTTCATATTCACATGTATGTTATGTGTCAGGTGGAGGTTTTTATCAATGGCATTCCATCATGGTGTTCTGGTGACTGTGCTTTCAACTGGACTGAGTCTAGAACTCCAGCAGTGACCACGATTTCTCCCACAGCAGGTAAAGTAAATGAATGGACAGTACAAGCTGTCCTCTCTGTTTGTTTGTGTTTTGAGTGTTTCTGTTATTTGATTGTTTTAGTGGTTTACTGGCCTGACCTGTATTTCAGGTTCCAGTGGTTTGGCAACTGTTCTCAACATCACTGGATCAGGGTTCGATGGTGGGAACGCCAGTGTGAAGATTGGTGATGTGGACTGTCCGGTCCAAGAGGTCACCAGTGAGTCCAGAACCAACAGACCGCATTCTGACCTGTGAAATCAGAATGAGAGTTTAATAGCTCTATGTCTTGTGTAGCAGATATCAACACAGTTCATGCCTGAAGACAGAAAGTGATTGTTAGTTTCAGACACTATTTAAGAAGAAATCTTGTATTTGTATGTATTATTTTCAGATACCTATATAACCTGCAGAGTTGGCCCAGCCAGTTCTGGTGTCCAGCCCGTGACTCTGAGCTTCTCTGGTCTGGGTAATGCCCGGTATGTGAATGGCAGCAGTTTTAACTTCACAAACCTGTTGGGAGTGACCTCCATATACCCCACCACAGGAAGTGAAGCAGGTACAGGACAACCCTGAGAAAACACATGACAGCTCAAAGCTTTGCTATAATGAAAACGTGTTTAATTAAATCAGCTGCTAGAACATGAAGTTTTATAAATATGCCACACAAACAGGGAACATTTTTAGAACATTGTCTGAAGTTCTCTGAAAAATATTGCAGTAACATTTGTAGAATACCGAAACTGTTATTCTGAAGTTCCTAGTGGAAGGTTTTAAAAACACTACAGAATTTAAAAATGTTTGTATAACATTCATACAACGTCTAAAGTACTGGACGCTTTGAACGTTCCCAGAACATTCAAAATAAACATTTTTTGTTGCTTAATGGAAATGTTTGTGGTTTCACAGGAGGGGCGATTTTGACTGTGTCTGGTTATGGATTCAGTATTGATACAGCCGTCACTATTGGCTCTCAGTTGTGTAATGTCACAGAGGCAGAACTTACCCAGTTAAGATGCACAGTTCCTGCTGTAAGTGAAGGAGCTGTATTTAGACTCTTCAGTGCATTAGACATGATATAATGTATATGAACAGTATAGAATGATTCATCACTCAGGGATCAGCCGGAGAACAGACTGTAACTCTGACTGCGGGAGAGATTACAGCGACATCAAATCAATCCTTCACATACAACAACACACTGACGGCCACCATCACTGCCCTCACCCCACACACCACAACAGTTTTCGGTAAGATTACACCGTTTGGATTGCAGCAAAATAATAAATCTCTCTGCTTATGTTTGTAAGCAGTGGATTCAGACAGTGGTATTTACCTCATGACATGCTTTAATCTTGAAATCTGTTTCTCAATAGCTATTCAAAGTTTGTTCCCTACAGCTGGTCTCATTCTGTGTTTGCAAACTGTCAACAACTGATTGTATTTTGATCTGAGATTCGGCTGTTCGCCGATACTCGCACACTGTCTATTCAGTTCTTAAAACAAAACCGACCGCCACAGAATACTCAAAGATCACTCGTCTTTCAGATCAATTCAAACAGCAGCCCTTAAATTACTAACCCTAATGTCAACAGTGCAACTGGACCGGATTCTTTTCAGTTCAAAATTAGAGGGTGGGGTTTCTATTTCTGTCTGGCTCTATTTTTCCCAAAATTATCTAGAACGATGATTAACCTTTGTAGTATTAATAGCTAGTTACACAAAGTCTTAAAATAAAATAAAACAAAAACTGTTATTATACAGATTAACTAAAGAAATGGGCCATACCTACAATTAGTGAATTCGGTTGCCTTACAAATTCAAACTGACTGTTAGTTGGAATCTGTTCTAAGACAGACAGTTAAAATTACATTCAGATGTCAAGTGTCTCATTACATCCTATTGTTTTCATCTTAACTTCGGCCCTGGTTACAACTGTACACCAGACACAGTTCTGTTGATTTCTGTGTGAAGTGATTTGTGCACAGCAGATAAATCAGCTAGTTAATGTCATGAGATAAACTGCTTTGGCTGCTGTAATGAAGCTGGTTTGGCTTTAGAACTCAGATGTTACACTGAACATCAACTGTGTGACTCAAGTATGAAAAATGTTTTAGTTGTTCACAAAATTAGATTCATATTAAACTTGAAAATGTCTTAATATTACCATTAATTGCATAGACCCAACAATATACAAAACTATGAAATGTTGTATCTTAACTCATTATCTTCACCTCCAAATAATAACGAAACAAATCAGTGATTAGATGCTGTAGATTATAATTTATAATATTTATTATTATAAACAATATGACAATATGTTGATTTTGAAGGACTCAGAGTTCTCACTGTGTCCGGGACACATCTTGGGGAGCGGGTCAACGGCAGCTCTGTTCTGATTGGTGAGGCTGAGTGTGAGTTGTTGCAGTGGACCAATGAAAACATCACCTGTCAGTTGCCCACCCTCGCCCCGGCTGTACACCACATCCGCGTGAGAGTCGGTAACCAGGGATACGCCTTGATCAGGTCTTACATCACTCACTGTAATATATAACAGCAGATTTCACTCTTCTACCGCAGTGCATTATGGGTGTTTATATATAAATACACATACCTAATGTTTAAATATACAACTTTTCTATGTATTTGATTGTTTCTGGAAAACAATGAAAGGAACACTTATGTTGTATGCTGTATGATTTGTGTAAAGACATTTAATTAAAAGTAAAGCTTCGTAAAAGCTCTTTAATACACACTTAAGTACTAAGACTGTAATGCAGTTGAAATCACTGATTATATATTGTGTATATATATATTACACTGATATAGTGTAAATGGTTTTGTTGTCTCTGCCTGCAGTGCTGGAGTTGATAGCACCATAGAGTATGTGCTGAAGGTCACAGGGTTCTCTCCACTGCTGGGCTCTTTGTATGGAGGAACCATCATCACCATCACGGGTTCTGGGTTCAGCTCGGTACCTGCAGAGAACAACGTGACTCTGGGTAAGAGAACAGGACTAAATAAAACGTGTCAATAATTTGAAGAAAAACTTGATGACATTTGGTGATGTGCTGTTAGTAAGTTTTATTGGTCACACACACACTGGACGACGCAGTGACACGTTTTGTACGACGGTCTTATCAGTTTTCAATAAAAAAAGTGCATTCAAATAAAACAGAAAAAAGGAGGAAACTAGAAGCGGTAATTCTATTGTCATGATTGTGACACAGAAAAACTTGTTTCTCACAGGTGATGCACAATGCCAAGTAACAAACGCTTCAGAACAACAACTGATGTGTGTAACCCAGCCTACAGAAAAAACATACACCGTGACAAACCAAGGTTTCCACACCGGTAATCGCTCTTCATTATCTCTGTCTGTCACGCAAACCATCTGAAACATCAGAGACAGTGAAACAATGGCTGTCAGGAACTGCGTCTCATGTCAACCTCAGATAATGAGTGTTAACAGCAGCATATTCCACAGTGTCTGATGTCTTCCTAGGTTCATATTTACTTCTGTAAAATGTTACTTCTTGAATTAAGTTTTTTTGCTCACTTTTTGTGTCTCATGTTTGAACTGTAAGCTTTACATTTAACACAAAACTGCTTTAATGGAATAAGCCCGAAACAATTCAAGATATATTCTCTGCAAATAACTCTGAACATCTTAATTTATATAATTATACATTTTATACTGCATTATATTTTAGAATGTAATTTAGTTCTACATGTGCTTGTTGATGTGTACGCATGTTAATTACACTGTGTGTGTTCAGTGTATGGTCAGGGTTACGCCTGGAGCCCCTCTGCACTGATAGTATCAGTGGGAGACACAGTGCTGTGGAGCTGGGAGGCTCCAGCTTTTGTGTCTAATCTGGGCTACCAGGTCTTCAGTGTGTCCAGTCCCAGCAGTACCGACTATGACGGTATTGCCTTCAAAAGTGGAAACACCAAAACTGCCAAAGGTACTAAAGCTACATCAACACCTGTTTCACACCCCATGTGTCAGTCGTTCTAATTTATTATAAACTACATCGTCTCAAAATTAGTCCCTGTTTATTCATGTCATATCGACACAACATACATCACAGAGTGCAAAACGTCCTTTTTGCTCAGAAGGAAATTTCGAGACTGGAGCTTGTGTAGCATAACTGCATAACTGATCCACACAACTGGTTTCTGGAAGTGTTGAATTTCAGTGCAACAAACACAAACTCTCTGCTCTCTAATTAACTAGAGTTGCCACATAATTACACACCATCTTGCCAGTCACTGTGCAGAAAACAACTGAACATCTTTTCAGTAAACTACGGCTGCATTCCTGTGAAGGAAATGAAGAGCAGAACAAAAAGAGCAGAATTTAACCCTGCTGCTTTGTGTCTCTGTGTTTTGCCCTCAAGGGTTTTTCGCCTATCGCTTCACATCTCCTGGGGTTTATTACTACAGCAGCGGTTACATTGACTCCAGTAACCAGAAGACTCTTCAGGGCGCAGTGACCGTCCTGCCTCAGAGAGAGAGGACTGCTGGCCTTCAGGTGTTTGTGGCTGGAATACAGGCCTCTGTGAATTTAGGTACAACACTTTCATTTCAGTCACAAATCTTACATATGCACATCATAAAGTGCATAAAAAATACAATTGTTTTAAAAAATAACTCATCCTCCTCCATTGGATAGCCCCACCCCAAACGCATGCCATTGGTTGAGCCAATGCTGCAGTGATGGTCTGGTTAGGATTCTAAAACGCAGAATGTTTTGACAGTGTTTAGGACACTCAGCCTCCATGTGGCACACTTGTAGTACTCTACATTTTAAGATGGCATAGAGGATTTAAACACTGAACACATTACAGAAGCCTTCAGCTGTGATTGGGGTGGTGAGGAATCTGTAATGCCATCAGTCTTCATTCAGTTTTCTCATCCACAGACTCAAGGCACGTGAACTCCTCTGAGTGTGTAGCCGTGTCTGACTGCGTCCAGGATCAGCTGCGATTCAATGACACTTCTGATGGTGCGTTTTTCAGTTTTACTTCCTGTGCCAGTCCTACTGTGGAACGCATCACTCCTGACCACGGTACCACTTATGACATCATCACCATCCAGGGATCTGGCTTTAGCAACCTTACCTGCGCAAATGAGGTAAAGTTCAGAGGTCACGTTGTGACATTACAACTGACAGTTCATGTTGTCTCTGATATGAACTGTGTACACTACTTGTAATGCAGAAGCTAACTGATCTATTTTTCCTGCTTTTCCAAAGGTCAGAGTTGGAGGTTTTCCGTGCCACCTCATCAACAGCACCTCCACTGAGATCAGCTGCACACTCAGTCCTGACAGTGGTGCTCCAGTGGGAACTCTTCTGCCTGTAACCGTCAGAGTCAACAACCTGGGAACCGCCATGATGGCAATGCCGAAAGAGCTCGACCGCAGGTTCGCGGTTCTGCCTGTGGTTGATTCTGTCTCTCCCTCTGTGGGCAGTTTGACGGGCCACACACGTCTCGTCATCTCTGGTTCTGGTTTCTTGAACACATCTGTTATGGTTGCAAACGTCCCCTGTATTGTGGTCTCCATCAACTACACCCATGTAGTGTGCGACACCTCGCCATCTCAGGCCCGCACAGGAAACGTTGTGGTGTATGTGAATGGCATCTCCTCGTCCTGCAGTTCCAGCTGCATGTTTAATTACTCTGAATCTGTCGCACCTGTCGTCTCCAGTGTGTTCCCTGATGCTCTTACTGGAAACTCCACAACTGTGTGGCTCACTGGCAGTGGCTTTGGGAACAGTACAGCTGATCTGAGTGTGTTTGCAGACGACGTTCTGCTGGAGGTCACAGAGCTTACAGATAACAACATCACACTTGTGGTTGGTGCTCTGCCCGCTGGAACACACGTTCTACAAGTCGTGGTCATGAGCAAAGGTCTCGCCACAGGAATCGTCACGGTTACCAGCACGCCGCAGGCCACCGTCCAACCAGCATCAGGCAGCACTGGTGGTGGAACTCCACTCCTGATACAAGGAAATGGCTTTGTGGAAAGAAATACCACGGTGTTGCTTGGCAACCTCCCCTGCCAGATTTTGGAAGTGACCCCAGACAGAGTGAAATGCATGACACCTCCTCACGCAGCGGGACAGGTGCAGGTGGATATCTGGGTGTTTAACGTTGCGTACCCAAAACTGAGTTTCAACTACTCCACTGAACAAACTCCAAACATCACCGCAGTGAGTCCTGTAACAGGTAACATTCAGTTAAACTGCCACCTCTCTACTGCCACCTCTGTTTGAAACAGGTTACTGCAGGTTTCTTCACATACTTTTCTTTATGTGTGTTGAAATCAAATGAAGCCAAACTGACATTTCCTGTGAAATCAGACCCGACAGCTCAAATGATAAAACATTATTACTTTAGAATTAGAATTTTTAATTTAGAACAGAATTTTTTTTAACCTTTTTTCTTAATTTTTAGCAAAAAAAAGAACTGCTGCTTTAAAGTTCTGACTTTGTTTCATAGCTCTGTTTATTTAAATGGAGCTGTTACTGCTGTATTGTGCTACGTTTACTTGATTATACACGATCACACAACAGTGGTGCTGATCATTCCTCACAGGTCATGCAGGAACAGAGATCAGCGTGTCTGGTTCAGGGTTTGGCACAGAAGCTGCGCTTGTCTCGGTGGAGATCGCTGGTGTCAGCTGTAATGTGACATCCGTCACAGACACACAGCTGCAGTGCACTGCTGGGGAACACGCTGGAGGAACGTTTCCTGTGAAGTTATACCATCAGGTCAAAGGTCATGGCCTGAGTCGGTCTCTCTTCAGCTACGAGCTGCTGCTGACAGGGGTCACCCCGAATGAAGGTAACAAAAAACACTCTGCACTCTCTGGCTTTCTGCAGACTGGGAACAAAAATCTGTTTCGTGTCATATCCAATTTACATCTGAATTTAGAAAACCAGAAAAAAGTAGAAAGTTTAAAAGAATAATCAAAAAACTAAATCAAAGTTCCAGAGTTTTCTTTATAATTCAGCACAAAAGTATGTTTGTCTTGTATACTGTTGGACCTACGATATGCAGTTTGTAAACATTTGTAACATGCAGGGCTGCCATTGTCCAATGTAACATCCAACACCTATAATTCTTCATTAACACAAGATTATACAGTAACAAGACTCTACATTTACACCTTGTGTTCTGTTTTCCTTTAGGAAGCTACGCTGGAGGAGCTGTTATTACTGTTCAAGGCTCTGGGTTCGACCCAAATTCCACCAGAGTTCTGATCTGTAACAGAGAGTGTAGCGTGAAGCCGCAGACATCCACCTCCACCCGACTGCACTGTGAGGTCCCGTACAACAGCGGTACGTGTTACTTCCTCATAAGCACTGCAGACAGTACTGAAACGTTTGGTTTCATAACGCTTATCTTCTGTCTAACAAATCTGTCCCTAAACATCAGAAAACACGTACAATGCTTTTGTGTGAAACGACAAGTACGACAGGAATGTTCAAACCAATCAATCAGAGATGTGACAGCTGAGAGAGAGTCACAGATGATTTGAGTTCTAGAATGAGATCTGTCTGTCTGCAGGAAATGAAACCGCGCTGGTGTGCGTGCTTACGGTGATGAATGGAGCTGATACAGTCAACCTCACAACCGGCTACACGTACAGATCCTCTTTAACACCCCTGATCAGTGATGTCACACCTCGCAGGGGCGGAACTGCTGGCGGCACCAGACTCACCATCACTGGATCTGGTTTCAGGTGCGCAAGAGTCACTGTTACACATACAACCTGTAGATTGTGTAAACCAAACAATAGCATTACAAACTGAGAGAGAGGCATTTAATAAGTTACAATTTAAAAACTACAATTATGGTTAAGAGAACATGGACTGAATCGGGAAACAAATCTGTATGTCTGTATGGGGGAGCACCGCCCACAAGACTGTTGGCTTTGACAAAACTAAAAAATCTAATTTTCTCTCGTCTTGTCTTAACTGTAGTGCAAACGCCAGTGACGTTACTGTGACGATTGCGGGATCTGTCTGTGATGTCCAGGCAGCCAATGAGACGCAGATTATCTGTGTGACCAACGATCAGCCAAAATCTCAGGAAACTAAAGTGCGAGTCCTGATAGGAAACAGAGGAATCGCCAGAATGGTACATCAACACATATTTAATATCAGATAATTAGACCATATTAAACAGAAAAACAACTACAAACTAACCAAGAAGTTTTCCGACACCTGGAAAAAACTATCAGCCATAATCTAACCAGCCAAACCTTGACCCAAACTAACCAGAACTAACTGCACATGAACATACAAGCTAGCAAACCTTTTAGTTCTCATATCATGAATATGAGAACTAATGAATGAGTGTAGAGTTCCGAGCACAGCTGGAGATGTTTCTCCTGTTCCTCAGGACCACGCTGATTTCTTCTACATCGACGTATGGTCATCTCCATACACGTGGGGCGGTCTCTCTCCTCCTGAGCAGGGCTCGTTTGCTGTCATCACTGCTGGTCAGACCATCCTGCTGGACACCAGCACCCCTGTGCTGAAGATGCTTCTTATCCAGGGTATCTTCCTTTACACGAACACTACAATTATAAAAGACATTTACAGTACAAATACAGTACAGTACAAGTGTGAAGAAGTACCACATTACATTACATTGACTTCACATTGACTGAAACAGATTATAAGAGACACTAGAGCCATGCCAACCCTAATCAAACACACCTGCCTGAACTCCTGAAGCCTAAATGATCTTACTCGGGTATTGAGCTAATACAGCACTAGTTAAAAACAGGGTGTGTTGTGAATGTTAGATGACTAAAAGTCATGCAGGTAATGACATTTCAAGGTCAAATAAATACTCTTCAGTATTAAATACTCTTTTGGCTCATCGACACATTCACTGACGGCTCTCGTTCTGCTTCCAGGCGGGCGGCTGATCTTTGATGAGGCAGATATTGAGCTGCAGGCGGAGAACATTCTGATCACAGATGGTGGAGCTCTGCAGATCGGAACAGAGCAGCAGCCCTTCCAGCATAAAGCCATCATCACGCTGCATGGACACCTGCGGTCCAAAGAACTTCCTGTCTATGGGACCAAAACCCTGGCAGTCAGAGAGGGGGTGCTGGATCTGCACGGTATGTTTGTTCAGTAAAGTGTCCCCTAAACTTCTGATACATATTGTACTGAATATATATACACATGTGTGTGTGTGTGTGTATATATATATATATATATATATATAGTTTTATTCATAAATAATATAGTATTTATGGTCACCCTTTACTTTAAAGGGACAGTTCACCCAAAAATGAAATTCCTTCATCATTTACTCATGATGTCATTCCAAACCTGTATGGCTTTCTGCTGAGAAACACAAAAGATATTTTGAAGTACGCTGGTAACCAAGCGACAATGGCATCCATTGACTTCCATTGTACGAATGCAAAACCACTGAGACATTTCTCAAAATATCTTCTTTTGTGTTTCATAGAAAATTTGTTGACTAAATTTTACATTAAATCAGAGATTTTTTGACAATCACAAAACAAGAAACACGATTCACTGTATAAACTGAAGAACTCTTCACAGACAGAGATGACCTACATGACAGTCTCTAAAACACTTGGTTAAAAGGCTCCAGGGAGATTAAAGGTGCTAAATTTCCCTGATACAGACACCACAGTGTGTCATCGGTTCCCTGCAGTGAGATACTTTGTTTAAGCTTCAACTATAATCCCGTTTCTCCAGGAATTCCAGTACCTGTAACATGGACTCGACTTTCCCAGACTGCACAGACCGGCTCCAGCACTCTGACGCTGGTGGATGTCGTCAGCTGGAAGACAGGGGATGAAATTGTCATTGCTTCCACAGGACACAGGTACAATATGAGCGCTCCACCAAAGCAGGAGTCAAACCGGCTCTGAGCAAACACCCAATGCAGAAACATGGAAGAAATTAAATGGTTAAACATATTTAAATATCAGTTCAATATCCTGCAGTTGGTCATGGGTAATTGGATCCATTTCAGAGGAACACACATACTGATCAAATGTAAATCTTAAATGTGCTTTAAATGGCTTTGGACAAAAGCAGCTGTCAAACACGTAAATGAAATAGGCACAAACAAGCAAGCATAAACAATGTGGCACCATCAAAACATTAGTTGCTTAATATTTATGCAACTGTTTGGTGGGGTTAGTGGTGTTGAAATTATATACAACAGCTAAGACAAGAAAGCAGACGTTTACTTTGATTTTTATGTCATAATTCAAATAAAAAACACTAAATCTGTTTTTATGAATCTACAGACACAGCCAAAGGGAAAATGAGTTGAGGAGAATTGCCTCAGTTTCAGATGACGGTAGGACCCTCACTCTGACCGAGCCCCTGACATACACTCATCTGGGGGTGCCCGTCACGCTGCCTGATGGGACTGTTTTTGAAGCGAGAGCAGAGGTGGGCCTTCTCACCAGAAACATTGTGGTCCGTGGATCCAACAACCTGGAGTGGAATGATACGATTGCAGCTTGTCCTGCTGGTTTTAACACAGGTTTGGTTGTTTGTTCATCAGAAAGACAGTAAAGACAGTTATTAAATGTATGACTGAATGTAATGATGAATGTACGACTTCCTCATTTTTAATGTACATGGCTAAAATACGTGGCTACCACCTTTTAAATAATGAACCACATTAATTATATTGATATATCTTACAGGGGAATTTGCAGTCCAGACATGTTTTCAGGGGAGGTTTGGAGAAGAAGTAGGAAGTGATGAGTTTGGCGGCTGCATCATGTTTCACGCGCCACAACCAAACCGAAACTTAGCAATTGGCAGAATTGAATATGTTGAGGTAACAGCTTGATGAATGACTGCAAACAAATACAAACGTCTACCGTTAGTTTCAAAATCTCAGTGAGACCTTTATGATAGCCAAACACAAACACTTTTAAGCCTTAGAGATGTTTTTGCATTAAATTTCAACTGTGTCTTTATTTTTGCTCTTGTCCTTTAGGTTTTTCATGCTGGCCAGGCGTTCCGTCTGGGGCGATACCCAATCCACTGGCATCTGATGGGTGACGTTCAGTACAAGTCGTATGTGCGCGGATGTGCCATCCATCAGTCCTACAACCGCGCTGTGACCATCCACAACACCCACAACCTGCTGGTGGAGCGTAACGTCATCTACGATATTAAGGGTGGAGCGTTCTTCATCGAAGACGGCATTGAGACCGGAAACATCTTGCAGTACAATCTGGCAGTATTTGTAAAACAGAGCACAAGTTTGCTGAATGACGACGTAACTCCTGCCGCTTACTGGGTCACCAACCCAAACAACACCATCAGACACAACGCTGCGGCTGGTGGGTCGCACTTCGGTTTCTGGTACCGCATGCACGATCACCCTGACGGTCCATCTTATGATGTCAACATCTGTCAGAAGAGAGTTCCACTTGGACAGTTCTTCAACAATACGGTGCATTCGCAAGGCTGGTTTGGACTGTGGATCTTCCAGGAGTACTTCCCCATGCAGAATGGTTTCTGCTCCTCCTCGAGGCCAATGCCTGCTGTTTTCCGCCGCCTCACTTCCTGGAACAACGAGAAAGGCGCTGAGTGGGTCAATGTAGGTGCTGTGCAGTTCAGCGAGTTCCTCATGGTCAATAATGAGAAAGCAGGAGTTGAGGCCAAGAGGATCATTCGGAACCATGTCAGCGGATGGGGGCTGGGCGGAGGTGCAGCCGTGGTCAACAGCACAATAGTGGGTCATGTAGACGAGCTGGGACTGGGAAACGACTACTGCACCACTCATGGTGTTGTCCTGCCTCTGGATGATGGCATGAGTGTCATCAACACCAAGTTTGTGAGCTTCAACCGCTCATCGTGCGCAGCAGTCGGCGTGGCTGAAATAATCGGTACCTGCTCGTTCCGCTGTGGGGGCTGGAGCGCCAGGTTCAGTGGGATCCAATACTATCAGTCACCCAACAAGGCTCGGTTCAGATGGGAGCATGAGGTGGTGCTTGTTGATGCTGATGGATCTCTGACAGGTATACAATCCTTTGGATGTTATTTCAGACTGAAAGATATTACAACAAATAGAAACAGGGCTGAGGAGCACAGATTGACTTGGTCGAGATAAGATTAGGTTTGACTTTGCATGGTGCACAGCCACAGTGACAATAAAGTACATTTAGCATTGCAAGTGTGCATAATTTTAGCAAACCAGAAGAGAATGGGCAAAAGCGTAAATGTACAAAATGGCAGATATGTTATATAAGACTATTTAAACAGTAATCCTGATGTTTTTATGGTACAAGTTTAAGTGGTACAAAAACAGCCAAGAGAACAAATGATATACTTGCAATCTTCAAAAACAATTGAAAGATTTCTGAGTAACTCTTGTTGTTAAAAAAGGGAACAATAACTCCAAGGTGGTGCCGATGAGTAACCTGCTGGACCCCAGTCACTGTTCTCAGGCGGCTGACTGGAGTGTTGGCGTCTCGGGAGCGATATGTGACAACACCACTAACTTCCACCGCTTGGTCTTCAACAATCCCTCGCCGTCGTCACTGTGGGCGAACAACGTGATCCTCACCAACTCCTTTGGTAGGATGAAGAAATCAAACTGGGATGTTTACTGAGAACTCAAAAGATGTGTGTGCATTTGTCAGACTCATTGTAATGACAGACTCTACATCTCTCTTTAGGCTCATGTTTGCTTCCTTTCCTGAACAAGCTAGTGACCCACACAAACGGCTGGATGGCGTTACTGCCCACAGGCCAAACCTACAACTGGTACTTCGAGCGTGGCTCACAAATCACCAACATCTCATATAATGGAATGATCTACGGCTTTAAGGTAAAGTGTGCACACAACACAATATTGTACTTGTAAAATAATTCTGTTATCATCTACTTTTATATTGTTCCAAACCCACATGCAGTTTCTTAAGCATTACGTAAGCAGCTTTCAACCAGTTGATTAAGATCCTGAAAGTAACATCGTAAATAATAAATTTTACATTTTCAGGTGAACGATTTTCTTAGTTGATTCATGTTATCATGTAGCAAGTGTAATTCTGTGCCTCTTCCTCGACAGCCAGAGAATTATGTCATTCTGAATCACAATCTGACTCAAACTCCGGACCGGTTCCAAATTATCGACATGCGGAACGGCTCCTCTCAGCCTCTAAACCCCAGTGTGAACAGAAATGGGGACTGGTACTTTAACCAGTCCTCAAACAACCTTTATTACATGGGTAAAACCCCTCATCACTTCACCACATATCAAATGTGACACAGTTCAATGGTCAGATATGATGAATGATTCATACAGATCCCAGTACTGCAGGAGAATGAAATGTTTGTTATATTTTGGCTACAGTGTCTGGAAGAGATAGAGCAGTGAGCCGGAGGAGGAGGAACAGTGTGGACCGCTCGGTTCTGGACAGATCCGTGTCCTTCAGTGTGTATCAGTGTTACTATCCACAGTGTGTCACACCAACACAACCTCCACCAGCCACTCTGGCCCCTCTGCCCAGCCGCAGACCGGCAAACTTCATGTATGTTACACACACACACACATATGTTTATAAATACAACACTATCTGTTGTCTGACTGTGTGTACACAACATATGTTGGATTTAGTTTCTGGTCAAACACGTCGTTTTGGAGGTCAAGTCCAGAAAACAACTTCACTGTGCCACAGACAGGCTCTGATGTTGTCATTCCAGCAGGTAAACAAATCACAACACAGATCCAGTCAGAAAACTGCAGAAGATGTTTTACATTGTTGCTAAAACAAGCTTTGTGGTTAACAATAATCAACAATACAATACAACAATAACCATAGCAACCTGTGCGGACCGAACTGGTCTACAAACTGATGGTGGAACAGACTCTACTGTACTACTGTAAGACACAATTCTATGCATAATTATAAAGTGGTCACTGATGTCTCACTCTGTATTAAAGGAAAATGGCTGGTTGTGGACACTGTTATTCCCCCCCTGAACAAGCTGACAGTAACTGGCGTTCTGGAGATTCCAGACTCAAATAACAGCACCATCAGCGGTTCACAATATAACAACATCGTTCTGAATGCCACATACATCTCTATTCAGGTAAAAATATATCCACACTTACACCAAACTGTGTCCTATTATTAGCTTTCCTGTAGCTCAGTGGTTAGAGCATGGCGTTAACAACGCCAAGGTCATGGGTTCGATCCCAGGGATTGCACATAATCAATGTGTAGTATAATGCAATGTAAGTCGCTTTGGATAAAAGCGTCTGCCAAATGCCTAAATGTAAATGTAATGTAAATATTACATCATCACTCATTGAAACGGGAATCAGACTCTTTCAGGGAAACCCTATTCTTAAAACAAGTGACAAAAACAAACATCAGCACAGTCAGACAAAATACACTTCTCAAATATTAAAGTCACCATGAAGCTGAAGTTGTAACAGCCCTGCATGTCTGATTGAAATGACTTCAGGAATGACACACTTAGGGCAGGACTTGATTTTGATCTTTGGGAATTGATTGGATCATTGGAAGTTAAGGGAGAAGAAACTGCCTGGTCATTGGACAGTCAATATAGCCCCGCCCTCAGGGACATACAGACATCATCAAGAGATTTATGATTGGAAATTACAAGGGCATATGAATAGAAAATAATGACATGCACAGATAAATCATTTATAATATCACTGTAATATTTGATAAAAAATAAGAATAGAGTATTTTGGTTTCATGGTGACTTTAAGGGAAATATATAGTGTTGGGTTTTTGGTCATTTAATATTGGTTTATGGATTTATAAAGATAAATTTACTGAAAATAACTGAAATTAGCTGAAAATGATTTTTGCTGTTAATGTACTAATGCACTTTATGTGTTTAATCAGGGAGGACGTCTGATTGCTGGATGGGCAGATGAACCGTTCAGAGGTCAATTACAGATCATTCTGAGAGGAAACCATCGCACACCTGACTGGGTGTTGCCGGATGTAAATCAGGGCTCTAAGGTGCTGGGTAAGAGTGTTATACAGACAGCACATGTTCTACTTTATGGGCTTAAACTTAAGAAATCTACACAGAATACATGTGCAGACGCTTGAGGTCTTTGTGATGATTATGGAAACACTGTTTTGTTCCAGGTGTGTTTGGTTCTCTTGATCTGTACGGCATGCCACACAATGTGTATCACACTAAACTGGCTAACACAGTCCAGGCAGGAAACAGAACTCTCTCTCTGGTGGAAGCTGTAGACTGGAAGGTCAGAAGGTCTTCGATAACAACAAACAGAATCATTTTCCAGGGCTGTCAATTTTCAACTGATAAATCTGTCATTTTTTAAAAGCGCCTTATTTGTGTGATGTATCACAATTCTCAACACATTAGCACTTTACACATGTTATGATGTTTGCATAAAAACATTGTGTCGACTTTTTCACCTCCAGGTTGGGGATAAGATTCTGCTGTCCACCACCAGTTATGACCCATGGCAGACAGAAACACGCACCATAACTGCAGTGTCAGATTATGGCCGCACACTGATCCTGGACCAGCCTGTATCGTACACACACATCGGTTAGTCTGTTAGATCTTGTCAGCTCAAGACCCAGAAAAGCACTAAATAATAAATAATAAAATGACATATCACTAAAGCGGTGATTTTAATTTCAAATTATCCCAGAAAATACTCATATTTCTGCGTTAGATATATTAATAATAATAATATTCTAATACATAATATGGCTGTGGTCGTGTAGGACAAAACTACAGTGTGCCAGGAGCTTCCAGAAGCTACCAGCTGGCAGGCAATGTGGGTCTGCTGACCAGAAACATCAAGATCATTGGACAGGAGTATCCAGCTATGAACACAGAGTCATATGGAGCCAGAGTGCTGGTGGGAACGTTCTCCAGAGCAGGAATTACTTACAGAGGTACAAACCTTACAATAAAATATAATACAATCATACCTGAAACAAGAAATACCTGAAACCTTTCTGTAACCGAAAAGGAAAAGCCCAGATCAGACACGTGGAGTTCTACCGCACAGGACAAGAGGGGTGGAACGACCCCTCGGACCCGCGTTACTCTCTGGCGTTTCTGAACCTGGGAGATGTGAGAACCCATCTTGATTCTTACGTCTGATGATCTCCTGACACAGCACAGCAGTGAACCACAGACTCACAGTGTGATCTTCTGACAGGTGCTTGATGAGTCCTACATCAAGGGATGTGCTTTCCACGAGGGCTTCGCTCCTGCGGTCGGGGTGTTCGGAACAGACGGGCTGCGCGTTGATGACAACGTGATCCATCACACTGTTGGAGAAGGTATCGACTCCAGTGTATTAGAGTGAAGAGAAATTACAATAGAATCACACAATACTGTATGCTGATATGAATTATTGCTTTTCGGTTCTGCTATTTCCAACAAGGAATCAGAATATGGGGCGATAACAGCACTGTTAGGAGAAACTTGGTTACCATGACACTGTGGACGGGGTCATACAACGGGGCCGCGGAGAGTCTGAACACAGAGTGGAACGCAGCCATTGAGGTATTGAGTTCAATAAACATAAACATACTGTAATGACACAGTACAGTAAAATGATCATAATAAAGCTGTAATCTGTAATCAACATAATCTCACCCCGATTCACAGTAAGTAGTTTATGTTTCAAAGACAGATGGCAGTAGAGAGGTGAAAGTTATGTATCGCTGCTCTTAAGTACTATAATATTTATGTAATATACCAAACATAATTCAAACAATTAACTTAACAATTAACTTAACTTGGTACATAAAAACAATCCCGTACAAGCTGAGGTTAAGCACATATATTAACTATTTTAACTAACTAGTATTTGTTTCTCTTTATGTTTTAGGTTAATGAAGCAACCAATGTGATTCTTCAGGGGAATATTGTGGCTGGTTATGAGCGAGTGGGATTTCGGATTGATGGAGAACCGTGCCCAGGTACACAAGACACAGTTATTATGACAGATTACATTTAGAGGTGCTGTGAGCTACTGATGAAGTCTTTTAGTAACGAGTTACACATCTTTATTTACTACTTTTCCACAATGTGTCAAAAGGATCTCCGCGTTCTGTGGCCCAATGGAGTCAGAACGAGGCTCACGGCGGGCTGTACGGAGTCTATATGAATAATGACGGACTTGCTGATTGCTCTCAAATCCAGAGTTTCACCGTCTGGAAGAGTTTTGATTTTGGCATTTACGTTCAAGTATGTTAACTCACGAGCGTCTTTAATCAATCAATCAAACTGTAAAAGCAACTGTAAAAGCAAGTGTTGCATACAGCAGAACGCAGTAGTTTTAAAGAGATGATGTTTTCATCATTTCCTCCCCCTCGTGACTTTGTCTTCTGTGGAACACAAAAGAAGATATCGTGAGAAATGTCTGGTTATTCATCTGCAGTACATGATACAGTTTCTCTGAAGTGTTGTTCTCCTGTGACCTCCAGGTGTCCATGAATGTGTACATCTCTAACGTGACTCTGGTTGATAATGGAATGGGCATCATGTCAATGATCTACAGCCCTCCCTCCATCAGCCACGCATACGCCGACAAAACTGTCCGTATACAGGTGAGGACGCCAATGTAAACTAAACACACTTTACACACACATTGTAAAGTTTACAGGTATGATTGTGATCAGCAACATTCATATTTAAGTCAATGAGTTTTCTGTTTTTTCAGGGTGCCCTGATTGTGGGCAGCAGCCCTGGTTTTAACTGTCTGGACAAACTGGCAACAACTGAGACCTACGTAGCACTCAGTGAAAGCCACAGGGCTCCACGGCCCCCCAAGGGTACAGCAGTGCTACTGATATAGCAAAAACAATACAAAAGATTCTGAATAGAATATGCGATTTGTGATTTGATTCTGAATTGAATCTGAATTGATTTGATTCTAAATTGATTTCTTTGACTGTATTGATGCCGATTTGTTTTCTGTGCGCAACAGGTGGCAGATCTGGAATTTGCTGGCCGACGTTTGAATCTCACCACAATCACGCACCAATGAAACCTCACCCTGGACTCATGAGCTACAACGCCATAGCCGGTTCACTGACGGTCTCCGGTGAGACACATTCTCTTTAAAACATGCTTTTCATTCTCCATTCATACGTGCAATTCTCTACAAGCTGCTAAAACTGACTGTCTGTTCCTGTCCTCAGATTCAACATTTGTTGGGTTCAAGAACGTGTGCTCCACTGAAAGAAACTACATGTTCATGAGCAACCCCCTAAATGAAGATCTACAGCATCCAATCAGTGTTGAGAGGATCACAAAAATAGACAGCATAGAAGATTCTCTAGTGTTCATCCATAACCCTGATCTGGGGTAAATCGCCAGCTGTAGATTGATGGTCCACCACTGGGCTTGACTGCTGGAACAGTTTGTGCTGAGCAGTGCTCATGTCAATGTGCTATTGGAGCTCTTGCTCAGCTCAGAAATGTTCAGCCTAGTGGTGGACAAAGCTTGTTGTTAATACAATGTATTGTACAATGTTAAAGCTGCAGTCAAACATCAGTTATTGATCAAGTACATGACAGATCGGAGTTCAGCACGAGTCTTACCTTACCCAGATTTGCAACCAAATTGGCCCTATTTCTCAGACAAGGCTCAAATCTAATCCCAGATTAAAATGCATGTTTGAGCTGTCTTAACTCAAAGCAACTTGCACTGACATATCTTAAAATACATGAATGCCACTGTTTTAACTAAGGCCCTACTGCAGGCTTAATCTAAGGCAGCTTAATCTAAGTCCTGTCTGTAAAACCAGCCCATAATACTGATTTATCATCTGAACTGTCGGGTACGATTTCATGAGAAAGGAAGAAGATCCTCCATCATATCCACGATTAAAAAAATGCTCCGAGTTACCTGCAGTTTTATGTTTCAAACAGAGGGTGGCAGTAGAGAGGCAAATATTATGGACTGCAGCTTTAATGTGTTCCAGTGGTGACGTGTAAAATACAGTACATTATGAAGTAAAGTGAACTGGTACATTTGCTCTTACCGTAGTAAAGTGAACCCGTCAGACTGTGTGGACATGGACTGTGATGCTAAGAAGAAGACCTTGTTGAAGGATCTGGATGGAAGTTTTCTGGGGGCTGTCGGTGCAGTGGTGCCCTATTCAGAGTACGAGTGGAACGGAGACCCGCGGCATGGACTGGGCGATTACCGCATTCCCAAAGTCATGCTCACCTCTCTCAACGGCAGCCGTAT
>JAZGTI010001142.1:29154-48206 GCA_036877585.1 Botia kubotai | reverse complement strand
AAAAATATATCTTCTTTTTCTTTTGTCCTTACATTCTTCCTTCATTCCTCAGTTCCCTCTCAGTCACACACCTGACTGAAAGGCTCATTATGCAGAATATTATGCGGGTCTTTGTCTTCTCAGGTGTGAATCATAGCATTATTCATGATCATTCACGCCTCCTTGCATATGGCCGTTCTAAACAAAAAAGTGTCTTCGACAATTAAAATCAATATACTGTTTTGTGTGAACGAGTGAACTAGATGATTCTCACGTCATTTTGAAGAAAACACTCTGGGCTACAAGATAAAGTTCTCAAAAGTCTTGTGAACAAATGTTCTGTTTTATGGCCTTATTTCAGTGACTTCAAAATTTTTGTTTTTCACTAACCATGCATAAACGTTACTTTCTCAAAAACACAATCATGTACATACATGCAACTCAGATTTTATTGTAGCCCAGTTTGTGCTGAATACAGTGTTATCAAACTTTAGCCATTTATATGTTCATAAGCACCTGGAAAAAGCACAAATGTCAGAGCATGTCAAAACTTCTCCAGGGCTCCAAAACACCCTCGGACCCCAGAGGGGTAATATGCTGATGTACCACATACAGATGCAGTAAGATATCACACTCAGTGAAACGATAGAAGGACACTAGCAGTTGCTCTTGCAGGTGATTCTTTCTAAGAATCCTCAAGAACCTCAAGAAGTCGGGAGCCACTGCTGTGCCTTTTGACTGCTGCTGAGGTGTTTTTTGCTTCAGGAGAGATTCTCAGATTCTCGTTTGTGCCTAGGAACCTGAAGGCTGAAACCGTCTCCATGTAGAACCCAGTAATATGCAGTGTGATCTGTGTTTTGTTTTCAAAAGTCTATGATGAGCTCTTTAGTTTTAAAAGCAATCAGGGCCAGGTTGTTTTCCCTACACTTTTCTGCCAGTCTCTGAACTTCATCTATGTAAGCTGTTACGTCTTCTCCTGAGATGAGTTCAACAACAATCTTGTCAGCTGTGTAGAACATGTAAAGCATGTAGAGAAGTGGACCCAGCCTTGTGGGGCACCTGTGCTGAGAGTTAAGGTGGAGGAATAAGGACCTAATCTAATCATTTGAGGATAGTTGGTCAGGATATCCTTAATCCAGTGTCAGATTGACGAGGAGAGAACTAAATCCGGCAGTTTGGCTATCAGTCTGTTTGAAGCACGTCATAATAACTGGGGTAAATGCAACCAGGTGGTAGTCATTAAGACCACCAATGACAATGCTTTCTTCGGTAGTGAGATAATTGTTGCTGACTTCAGGCTGGATAGGATGGTGGCTTTGTGAAGACTGCAGAGAGCTGGTCTGCACATTCTCTAAGCACCCTTCCTGTCATTTCATCTGGGCCTGCAGCTTATTTGTATTTAGACACACCTGTGGCAAGTTTAGACACAAAGGTGGCAAGTAACAGGTGTGGGCAATATAGTAACCACACTTACAACCAGTTAAAATGGAGAAAAGTTGACTCAACCTTTGTTGTGTCACACTAAGCATAAAAAGAAAAAAGTAAGTGTAAAGAGTGGATTTGAGAGAAAAAATTGTGGAAAAACATGGACAATCTTAAGGCTACAAGTCCATCTGCAGAGATCTTAATGTTCCTGTGTCCACTGTGCGCAATATTATTAATATTATCAAAATTATCAATATTACAGCCCATGGCACTGTAGCTAACTGCCTGGATGTGGACGGAAGAGCAAAATTAATGAAAAATTACAATAAAGGATTGTTCGAATGGTGGATAAAGAACCCCGAATAACTTCCAAACAAATTCAAGCTGATCTGCAGACACAGGGTACAACAGTGTCAGCTCATACAATCTGTCGTCATCTGAATGAAAAGGGACGCTATGGTAGGAGACTCAGGAGGACACCACTGCTGACACACCACTTGACAGGCATATAAAAGCAAGACTGGAGTTTGCCAAAACTTATGTGATAAAACCACACTCCTTCTGGGAGAATGTACTGTGGACAGATGAGACAAAAGTAGAGCTTTTTGGTAAAGGACATCATGGCACTGTTTACAGAAAAATGAGGCCTTCAAAGAAAATAACATAGTCCCTACAGTCCAACATGGTGGAGGTTCAGAGATGTTTTGGGGTTGCTTTGCTGCTTCTGGCACTGGATGCCTTGACTGTGTGAATGGTATCATGAAATCTGATGATTACCAAAGAATTTTGGGGCGCAACATAGTGGCTAGTGTCAGAAAGCTGCATGTGTTTCAGGTCATGGGTCTTCCAGCAGGACAATGACCCGAAACACACTTCAAAAAGCACTCAGAAATGGTTACAAAGCGCTGGAGAGTTTTGAAATGGCCAGCAATGAGATCCAGATCTAAATCCCATTGCGAGAAGGCATCCTTCAAATCTGAATGACCTGGAGCAGTTTGCAAAAGAAGAGTGGTCCATAATTCAGTAGAGAGGTGTAAGAAAATCATTCCTGGATACAGGAAGCGGTTGATTTCAGTTATTTTTTCCATAGGGGTTGCTAACAAATATTAAGTTACGATAATTTTGTCCAGTGCATTTTTTGGGTTCTGTCAGGAAATTTATCAGATTTGACTTTTCTTCTTTTTTTGTGTTGTTCCAATGCAAACAAAATAAACATGAGTACTAAAACATTTGCAACTGCAACAATTTTCTGAGAGAAGGGTTGCATTTTCTTACAGAATTGCATTACGCTGAATATTCACCGGCCAAACGTTTCAGGTGATGCAAAAATAAAAATTCTCTCATAATTTACTCACCTTTATGGCATCCTAGGTGTATATGACTTTCTTTCTTCAGCAATCGGAATTGTATTATATAATACCCTGGCTCTTTTCAGCTTTGTAATGGCAATGAATTGTGCCTGAGATTTTGCAGCTCCAAAAATCCATCCATTATAAAAGTAACCAATTTGACCCCAATGGGTTAATAAAAGTTCTTCTGAAGGAAAACGATATTTGTTTTAACAGCTCTGAATTCAAATGTGGCGGCACGTCGAATCTCATTGGTTTTTGCAATGAGATTTAACATTATGAATGCGCCGCCATATCTGAATTTTAAATCATATGTTAAATTTGCTAATTACAGTTACATAATGTTTTTTTAGCAGCAACTAAAATTGTGACTCAACAATGCAATGTTACATAGGTGCAACCTTAAATATTACAGGGCATATTTCTGGTTATGATTTTTCCAGTATAACGCGCTGTAATTTTTATGTTTATTTAGATAATGCATATGCAAACCTGACAGACACTGATATTGAAACAACACAGAGAACGACATCACTGGATCTATAATTTTGGGTGTAGTTAACTGTAATAATTATGCATCTCATAAATTCTTAAAAGTATTTCTAGGGTCCCGTTTAGTCATGGGATGTTTATAAACTATGACCTTACAGCTTTGTACAATCAACTGTAAAGCATCAAGCCTGTTTACATTATGTTTGGACGTTTTTCTTAGCTATTCTTGTTACACTCTAGTGTTGTATTGGCTAGTGTTGTGTTGGATAAAGGTTTACCCTGCAGCAGCCAATCCATTAGTCAAAAACCCGTGTAATGTTTCATTTGATCTTATAAAGCTTTAGTTAGATTCATAACAAGTTACACAGTTTTGCTCTCTCTGTGTTCCATTGTTTTGCTGATTCATGCTACCCATTGAGATGTGCTACCCTTGTTTTGCTGTGCTTTCAGTTGAGGGTGTGGTTAGGGTTAGCCACTGTTTGTATAGTGGGTAGCACAATCTGACAAGGCAGGACAAATTGACAAAACACCCATTAAATGTCCCTCTGATTGAAAATTAGTTGCAATCTAAAGGGTAACTTTTTTCAAACAAATTTCTGTGCTATATATTTTACTTGCCCCAATTATACATTTGCCAGTATCTGTCTGCACATGGAGAGTGCCTACACCTGCTATATGGTTGAAAATGAAACAAATTTGCTAAAGTTATTTTATTGTAAAACAAACTTTGACATTTTTTGCTTAATAATTGTATTATCTTTCTTAGCAAATCCTAACAGAAATATTAACAGACTAATAATATAAAAAATCCGTAAAAATGTATTATCTGTAAAAATTTATATTATTTACACTTACAGTTGGCTTTAAATTATATGACACTAATGTGCAATAACGTCCTGGTTACATATGTAACCCCCGTTCCCTTTCAGTCAGTCACGTTCGACGTTACGTCAACTGACTGACGTATGGGGTCTTGCTTGAGAGCCCTATCACCTTCGCGTAGAAAAAAATGCGCTAATGAGCATCGGCCCAAGAGGAAAGAGCCAATGAGCATTGGGCAAAAGCACTGCTCGGCGGCTCACGCCAACCCGGAAGCGGGTGTATAAAGACAGCAGGTGCTCGCTTTCATTCAGGTTCTTGCTGAGGAGCCGAGATGTGTCCCGGCCAATCAGCGGTGAGTCAGGCTTGCGGCCGGGGGACGTAACATCTCCGTTCCCTCCTTCAGGGAACGGGGGTTACATATGTAACCAGGGCGTTCCCTTTCAGTCAGTCACGTTCGACGTTACGTCAACTGACTGACGTTTGGGGTCCCTGTGGAAAATGCAGCAAGCCGACTCACGTTACGGGCTAGGAATGTCAGTACGGGCAGGCGAAAGCGTGCCTCTGTAAAACAGTTCCCCTGCCTCTGTAACCTTCCCAGTGCTCCGACCACGGAGGGGTCGTGGCGCTTGTTCCTATCCCCCCCAGGAGAAGGCACCTCGGTGCACGGGTCTCCTTCCTCTCTTCCTCACTTCTTCGGCACGATGAAGAACGGGCTGTAAAACCCAGACTTTATCTCGGCTGGAGGGACAGCCGTCGGCAAATGGGGGGGCAGGTCGCGGCGTAGAGGTGGAATAACCCTTGTGCATCTCTGCAAGGGTTAGCCACAAGTGGCGTTCCTGGACCACCAAGGTGGACATCGTCCGGCCAAGGGCCCGCGCTGTGACCATAGTCACCCGGAGGGCGAGGGCGGTCGCCGTGTGCAGTTCCTGCATCAACCCTGGCTCGGAACTACCCTCGTGGACCTGCAGGATGGCCATGGCGTGCAGGGCGGAGACTGTCTGTCCCGCCGCACGGTAAGTCTTGGCGGCGAGCGCCGCCGTGGTCTTACTGGCTCGGGACGGGAGACGCGGTCGGTCCCGCCAGGTAGCAGCACTTTGCGGGTACAGGTGCACCGCAACTGCACGCTCCACCTGAGGTATCTCCACGTACCCCTTGGCGCCCCCCCCCCCAATCGAGGGTAGTGAGAGTGGAGGGGAAGTGGCTTCGGGCAGAAAAAGTTGCCTTCCACGACTTCTAAACCTCTGTGTGCACCTCCGGGAAGAAAGGCACTGGGGCAGGACGGGAATGGGCCTCCCGAGCGGCTCCCAGGAACCAATCGTCCAATGGCTGCGGCTGCCCGAAAAAGCACGGCCGTCAGCTCCGAGTCAGAGTCAGCTGGACCGCCCCGCCCCGAAGGGGGGAGTCCAGCGTCATCCTCCGGCTCAGAGGAGAGCAGCTCACTCTCTGATGCAGCGAGCGACATCCTGTCCTCATCCGGAGCGCCAAAAGTGATAACGGGCCCCCCGGGGGTAGCCGCACTACCACCCGGCTGCTCAGACCTCGATGCTGTGGAGGACCGAGAGGACCGCAGGGACCGGCCTGACGGAGAAGTCTCCACAGTCACTCTCCCAGAGTGCTAACCAGCTCTGCTGTCTTAAGCCGTTTAGGCGAGGCAGCAGAGAGGGGAGCAACGGAGGGGGCTCGACCTCCCACTACAAGAGAGAGCCGTGACCGCAGCAACGAGATGGGCATGCCCTCACAATGAGGGCATGACCCCACCGTGAACGCTGCCTCAGCATGCTGTTTGCCCAGGCATGCGACACAATGCTCATGGCCATAAGATAAAGTCAGGAAGTGCCCACATCCAGAAACGCATGGACAGAAAGACATCTTTAAAAAGACGCACACCATCTGTGGAGCTCTTTAGAGGAAATAGCTCTCTTGTGAGAAATTTGCTATTTTCTATGCGAAGGTGATAGGGCTCTCAAGCAAGACCCCATACGTCAGTCAGTTGACGTAACGTCGAACGTGACTGACTGAAAGGGAACAGATGTCACATATAGCGACTATATAGGTCAGAGGAAGAGAAAGATACCAACAACCTGGAAACAAGTCAATTAAGTCACTGTAAACCTGAACAGTAATCCTTACTTTAAAAAATTAAGAACAATACAATTAAAATCTGTTACATAGTTAATACTGCTTAAAACAAGCAGATTAGTTTTACTTTTGTGGAGCTCATTATTTATGAGTAAATTACACTACTTCACTGAATATTTTTAAGTAAACTGACTGTGCGGCGTACATCACGTCATCTACGTCATTGCGACGGTGCTCTGATTGACTTTGGTAGAATCCTTTGAAAATGGTGGACAATCGAAAGCAGCAGGATTCAGCGCATGGGACAACTTGTAAGTAATCGAAAAGATAAAAATCGAAAGAACTTGTGGAAGTTTTCTAATGTATGTTTTTCAATGTTTCAAGAGTATATAATGAAGGAAATGCTGAATCTTTTTGATGCGCTGTTTTTATGAAGCACCGTTAAGCGCGGCGGTCGCCCAGTGCTCTGCG
This sequence comes from Botia kubotai, assembly GCA_036877585.1. NCBI lineage: Eukaryota > Metazoa > Chordata > Actinopteri > Cypriniformes > Botiidae > Botia > Botia kubotai. Next base: position 41,589 of record JAZGTI010001142.1, on the reverse strand, counting down.
CGCTTTTTGAATGCTATATATGTATGCATTACTGCTTAGCGTCATGTTAACGTCAAGCAAGCAGGGCAATAATGTTAAAGGTATACTGATACTATTATACTAATATATACTAAAATGTACTAAATTAATACTGAAAATGTAATACATTTTTCTTTACTTGCAGTGTGAACTGGATATTTGCTTACATTGACGCTTGTTGAAAAGAGCTTCAACAATCGAGGTAACTTAAATGGAGTGGAAATGCAAGTTGTGTCCCGTCTCCTCAGACACCAGGGCACAGTTATTTAGTGACTACCGTTTATGTCATAGCAATTGTATGCGAATTAGCCCTTTGCCTTGTGTATATGAAACGTGTATTTGCACATTTCAGTCTTTTAATGCACTGAAAATTCATTTATCACGATGTCACAAAGACACACATACAATTGGTGCAAGTGAAGGAGCACAAGCAGGACATGCAATTTTTTCCTGTCCCTTGTGTGACTGTAAACAGCCCTTCTCAGAGACAACAATGTTAACTCATTTCAGGAAACACTTATTTTTTACTTATGTACTAAGTTAAACGTAAACCTTTATGCTGCTTCCAGATGAAGGAGTCAGACGAACCAGACATCACAGACTGTCCTGTTGCTCTTGTCATGTTGGTCAACAGAGACACTACAAGTCCGGTTCATTTCAATCCTACAAGCACTGCTATTGATAAATTACTGCTTGTGATGAATGACATCCCCAGGTTTGCCGATGCATTTGTATTGTTGTTTGGGTTGATCTATGCATTGCATTTGGACTACCCCAGGAAAATCTCTTACTTTTAACTTCATCCAGAAAGTACTGATGGGTCTTGATGATGGCAAACCCCTGAAACCCCTCTTGATGAATTTAAGAGTTATGAAGGCACATGCATGTTCATACATTTGCATGTATTGGTGGTGCCAAGTATCATAACTGGAATGTTATAATGTTGCTAAAAGTATTTGAATTAAAGTTTACATTTGGTAGATGCCTTCCGCTCCAAATCTACCTCTGTTTTTCATGGTTGCACTTTTATTAGTATACCTTGTTGATCCGAATTTAATCTGAGATGTGCCTTTTACAATAACTAAGATGTTGTATTTTTTGGGATGTTTTTGTAAGTCTTAAATGGCATACACTTGATTGTCTTTTTTATTTATGTGTATTTTTTTATTTCAATGTCACTTTTAACTTTATATTTATTTTTTATTATTATTATTTTTCAATGTCACTTTCAGTTTTATATTTATTTATCTATTATATTATTATTTTAATGTGACTTTCAGTTTGATTGCTGTAAGACTTCAATGTATTTTTGCATCAAATTAAGTATGTTTGGATAAATAAAAACATTACTTTTGGTAAACAGTAGTTTTAGGTATAGTGCACTTAAATATTAAATAAAATGAAATACAAACTTTTAAGTGTATATTAATTGTAACAAATATTCCTTACAAAAAAAAACTTTTTAGTTTACTTAAATATTTTGAGGTAATCGTAGTCCACAAAAATTTTGAGTATTCTGAACTTATCGGGTTTTACAGTGTATACTTTAATACCTCTATATTTCTTAAATGTTAACCAGACCATTTTTTGTTCTGAATTCCATGACACTATGCTGTGACTATGAACAAACAGAACCAAAAAGAGCTGCAAAGAGCTGCATCAGATAAAATATTACATTCTGGCAAATACGATCTCTTCTGGTACATTCTGTATAATCTACAATAACCATGGGGTGATACTAATAATTTAAAGAATAAAGCCTCAAATCACCAAGGATGAGTAAATAAACGATCCACATAAATCTTGAGACGTGTCTCAAGCATATAAGGTGTTATACATGCATTTCTAATTTCTGGTCAGAAGTTCTAGAGATCCTGCGTCTTTGTGACGCAGCTGCGCAGCAGAAATAAAGCATCTTTGTGCACTGCGTTGCAGTTTCCTTGTCTGTCTCTTTGAGGGTGTCACAATGATTCATTAAAACATCAAGTACACCTTTATATATTTTTTTGAAACATTAAAAAAATAAAAACAATACAGAGATACAAAGAAATCATATTTTTAACTTACTTTTTTATTGAGACAGTGTGTTTAAAGCTGCATGTATACTTTAACGCTCATTTGATATAAAGGATGTATTAAACAGAACGTCATATTTTTATTATTCGTATGTTCGTTTAATTCATTAGGTTTAAAACAAGATTCGATGACTCAGATCAAGCTAGCCGTATACAATATAATGCATTATCACTCTCTTAGCAACTCTAATTTATATACTTTTCGAAATATTATGTCATATAGGTAAGTCAAAAACCAGCCGGATACTTGTATTAAGTAGGGTGCGCAATAATCTGCCAGTACTGTTTGGGAATACATAAATAAATCTTGAATACAACTAACTGCTTTAAAATGGTACCATTACCTTGGCTCCGATCTGATTGCCACATTGGCCGGCTTGAATATGCACGATCTCTCTCATAGTGTGTCCTCTGCAGGCAGTGTGTGTTTTGTGGAGAGCCTGTGTATGTTGCCAGCGGAAGGATTTTTTATACCGCAGTCCCAGCAGAAGTCATGAAACCAGTCTCGATGATGTCACTGTTTTACAGAACGACCCAATGTGAAATATCTGTGGAATGACGCTAAGACGGTCCGTTATGTCATAGAAGTGATCACTATAGGCTTTGTCTGCAAGCTTAGGCAGCTAACGTGTACCTTTGCTGCCCGCACAAAGGCACCTCCGAAGATAGTTTTGGACAGGCTTTATAGGCAGCGTGACGAAATTATATTTGAAATAAAAACAGAGAGCGCTTTGGGGGTAACAGATTATATAAAATGCAATAGAAATCAAAAGTTGTTAAAAATGTAAATAAAACTTAAATTTATACTAAAAATGTCATCCAGCCGCTCTCTTGAACGGCATTTTAATTTTTTGAGCTCGGTGACGCACAGTATAATGGGATGTCAAAGGCAGTAAAAGACACATCTATGCTGCCTTCAAAAATTGACCAGATGAAGGTATATCAGAAACTACAATTTTTTATATCAATTTGAAAATACACAGTTGAACACATTAAAGTAAATGTTTAAAATGTTTCTCTCGTCTCACCTCATCTCTGTCTCCCAGTTTCTTTCTCAGCCTCTCTGTCTTTCTCAGACTGTCTGTCTCTTAATAATAATTTTAAAATGTGTAAATAGTTTAACATTCAGATCTTTTAGCAACAGAAAGTAGAAATTGAGTGGAGTAAACATTTTATAGGATATGTCCAACCTGTCAGAGGCACTGGCATCTATTTGCAGCTTTTATTCAGAATAGTTATCAATAAACAATAATCAACTCTCTGTTCATATCCAAGAAAGTTACAAATTGCAGCTTTAACATGCCTAAGAAGAAATGGCCTTCCCGGTTGAGCCTGGTTTTTCCCAAGGTTTTTTTCTCCATCTATACACCATTGGAGTTTGGTTCCCTGCCACTGTTGTCCTGTTGGCTAGCTTACTGGGAGAATGCTGGCATCTAACTGCTTCTAGCGAAATGCTATAATTACAATCCAAAAGACAATTTTGTTATTCTATTTGTTAATGATTTTGTTGTATGTTTTTGTTATTTATTAATTTTTTCACAATATTTCGATTTGGTGTTGATTTGTTCTTGTTCTTGTTGTTTTGTGTGGCATTTAACTTCATTTGCGTTATGGTAATGGGAAGTCTTTTATTTTGAAATTCATTGGCATGAGCGGATATAGTGCGAGTATGCGCTAAACATTTCAGTGCGGAGTGAGACCCAGACGCACATGGTCATGGCCTCAAAGGTTTACGGTTCATAAGGAGTTAGCTCCTGGTTTAAATGGAGAACAAGGTATTTTGACTTCTTGTTACCTGTTATCTTTGTTGTTATTTCTATGTTGTTTTTGTTGTAGTAAAACTATTTGTTTGCTATTTGTGTGATTTTTAATTATGTTTAAGTGATATGTTTACTTATTTGTATTTGGTTTTGATATATGTTTGTTTTAAGGTTTACTTATTTTGTTGTTTGTTTGGTTTTTCTTTGTACAAGCTCTTACGTTGGTCCTCAATCAGTTTTTACTGGTTAATGATGGTGTACGGCACCCAGTGGCGATTTATGTAACGGATATGTGAATAAACTAGGAGGATGATCAGGTGGAGAGTCGATTTTTATTGAGCCAGGGAGCTACAGTAAGAGCTTGCCATCGTGCCGCGGTGCTGCTTCAAGGAAGGAACTTTAACGTTGGCGCGCTCGTTGGAAACAGTTGTGAATGCTCTCTTAACGGACCAAGATTAAAGCGAACTTTCAGCGGATGTCTACAGGCAGCAGATAAATTGGTGGATCACAGTGAGTACCAAAGACAAAGAAATGAAGTTAATTTTGAAGGGACAAAATCTTCTCTTGTTTGTCGTACGTGATTTGAAGATTAATGGAAATTACTGCGTGTACAATTCACTTGTTAATGGACTAACGTTAAAGTGTAGCGAATATATCTGTTTTGCTTTCTAGAGTTGATGCCTCAGCATATGTGGATAAAGTGAATTTGCCGAGCACATGTTATTGAATTAACTTTATGAATTTGAGTAGTGTTATGTAATTTTAGTGCATCGTAAATGTAAGAGAATGTCAAAATCAGACGCAGGTTCAAAAGAGGCAAATAGGCAAGTTGATAGCCAACATATAGAAACTCAAAGTGAAAGTGCACACCGTTCAAAACGTATGCATGTTCCTACTGAAAAAATGTTAGCCTGTCAGCAAGAAGAATGGCAAAAGAGGGAGAAAAAGATTATATCTCTATATGATCAATGGAAAGTTGAAGCCCGTAATGCACGTGAGCATCTTAAATCAGATGTGTCAGAAACTCAGCTGGTATACCCTGGAGACAGCCAAAAACAAGGTCCTGGGTGCTTATGATGAAATTAGGCAGCGTGTTTCCCCAGCTGTTGAGATGAGAAGGAAAATGGATGCATGTGATGCAGTCACAGCCGATATTACTAAAATTTGTTAATGAAAGAATAACGGGTATAGATGGAGATTTTAATGCGGAGAGCGAGAAAAGTCGTCTTCGTACTTTATTAAATCGTCAATATGCTCGTTCAATCTTTGGTTTAACGGTTTCACAAGTTAGTCAGGAAGTTAGTAATTCCAGTCAAGCCAAGCGTGTAGATGCTGCAGCAGAAGTAGCAGCTAAGCAAGCTGCAAATAACATTCTACTAGAAGAGACAAAGCAAAAAGAAAGAATAAAGCAGTTAGAGGAACAGCATTAGGAAGCACAAAAGGATCTGAAAGCAGCTCAAGCTAAACTCAAGCTAAAGTCTACAGTCAAGAAGTTGAGAAAGACTCATTTGTCCGAAGATTGTAGTAGCGCAGAAGAATCAGAATCAGAGTTTTCTCAAGTAAATGTGCGAAAGAAGCAAGAAATTTGTCAAAATGTGCATCAAGAGCCCACAAAGCTGTCAGTCAAAGCATCAGCGACAGATGTACATCATCTTGTTCAAGCGTTTCAAGATGGCATGACTTTGAGTAAACTGCCAGTTCCAGAGCCTTCTGTCTTCACAGGTGACCCCATTCATTTTATGGAATTTAAACAATCCTTTATGGCGCTTATTGATCAGAAAAGTCTTTCTTTTGCTGACAAGATGTTCTACCTTAAGAAGTATGTGAGTGGTTCTGCCAGAAAAGCAAATTTCTAAAAAAAAAAATTCTATGTGGATGATGGAGTAATCAGCGTTAAGGATGTGGACCAAGCCTTACGGCTACATAATTTATTTTTTTTATTATATTTATTGAGGTATTTTTTGATTTTCAGACATACAGAAAAAACACAGTCACAGAACAAGACAAAACACACTTACACAAGTGTAAAAAAAAAAAAAAAAAAAATCTCCTTCAGATAGATTCAATTCAGCAGTCAACCACATCACTGTGTAAAGGCAAGGAAGGTCAAAAATAGATTTTTACTCCATCTGACATTATGGAATAATAATGACAATAAAATAGAAATATTCATAAATAATCACCTAGGTACTTAAAGCAAGGGTGATGGGGGAGTGAAAATAAAAATGAAAATAGAGAGCAAATAGATTTGCAAGTGTCAACACAATCGGTAACTTTAACAAGTAATTGAGAGAAAAAATAGAAAAGATTAAAATATTCAAATGTGGTCTTTAAAAAAACAAACAAACAAACAAGAAGAAAGGGTGTATTAACACTGAATTTACAGAAAATCAAATTACAATTACAAAGTTTCAAGTAGTGTCGCGATTATTGGAAATTTTTAACAGGTGATTGAAAAGAGGCCTCCAAGAAGCTTAAAATAGATTTATATTTCCAGACATACTATATCTAAGCCTTTCTACATGAAGGGTGGAGGAAAGTTCAGACAACCAGATCTTGAATAGTGGCCTTGACTTATTCTTCCACATGAAAAGAATAGTTTTTTCTGCGATCACCATACCATACTGTATAGGTACTCGGAAAGCATTGTTAAGATGCTGCAAGGAGGCTGACCAGCCAAGAACAGCAGTTGCAGGATCAAGGAAAGCTCACAAGCATAAACTTCTGAAAGAAATTAAAAAAAACTTCTGACCAGAATTCACCAAGTTTAGGGCATGCCCAGAAAAGATGACCAAGTGACCCCTCAGCAGATTCACACTTATTACAGAGAGAGGAAATAATGGGATAAAAAGTATTAAGTTTAACCCTAGAGTAGTGCAATCTATGTAACACCTTGCACTGAATAAGTTGGTGCCTAGCATTAATAGAGCAGGTGTATATATTTTTAAGGCACTTTCCCCAGTCTTCCTCAGAAACATGAATATCCAGTATATGTGAATATCTGATTTGTAAAAAAATCTACAAATGTTGTGACTAACTTTGGGTTATTGGGAATGCAAGTAAGTAGTTTGTGTAGCTCATTATCAGCTGACAGAGTTTCAAAGTTTGGCATGGTGGAACGAACATAATTTCTAATTTGTAGGTATCTAAAGAAGTACGAAGCAGAAAGGTCGAATTTCTCTTTTAGTTGAGAAAATGTTGCAAAATTGTTGTCTATATATAAATCTTTCAAGGTGAGGATTCCTTTTCTCGCCCAACCTATGAACACTGGGTCTAGTAGTAAGGTTTTAAAGGCGAGGTTACGACAGACAGGAGCAAAAAAGGAGGTATTTGGTGCCATATCCTATGGAGTTATTAATCATGAAGTGGGATCTAACTGCAGCTTTAGATTTATCTGGGGCAGCAAATAGCAACGAGGAGAGAGATGAGTTTAGAGCACCCCGCTCAATCACAAGCCATGAAGTGAGATCCGCTAGAAGACTATCGGGGCATGGATCCTGCCAAAAAGTTAAGGCTCTACAATTGGCAGCCCAGTAGTAGTGTTAAAAATTTGGCAAACCTAACCCCCCCAATGACCTAGGCTTACACACATGCAGTTTAGATATTCTATGTGCTTTAAAGACAATATAAATGGCAGTACAATAGAATCCAAAGTTTTGAAGAACATTTGTGCAAATAGATTGGTAGATTCTGAAAAAGATACAAGAATCTGGGTAATATCACCATCTTAATGGCATTCACACGCCCCATAATTGATAGTGGTGGGGTCCTCCACTGTTTTATATTGGTTTTCAGATTTTCTAGCATAGGTAAAACATTTAGTTTGTATATATCCTTAGGGTTTCTAGATATATTAACACCAAGATATTTTTAACTATTTGTGGCTATTTTAAAAGGAAGACTACTCATAAAATTTGAGTCTATATCGTTAGTCACTGCCAGAATTTCACTTTTTTGCCAGTTTACTGAATATCCTGAGAGTTTACTGAATGTTTCCAATAAATTTAGCAGGGGAGGTACAGACTGTTCTGGGTTGCGAAGTTACAAAATAATGTCATCTGCATAGAGAGAAATATGATGATTAATTCTGCCTAAATTTGGGGGCAATATTAAAGGGTTCTTTTTAATGGCAAGGGCAAGGGGTTCAACTGCAATTGCAAAAATCAAGGGCAAGAGAGGACAGCCCTGCCGGGTGCCTCTATGTACTACAAATTGAGATGATCTATTGAAATTGGTTAAAACCGAAGCTGTAGGATGAGCATATAACATTTTCACCCAGGAGGCAAATGTATCACTCATGTCAAATTCTCTAATCACAGCTAAAATATAGTCCCACTCAATTTGGTCAAACGCCTTTTCTGCATCCAAGGCAAGAACTGCAATACTAGCTTGAGGCTCAAACGTGGTATACAAGATATTAATTAGTCGCCTAACATTAAAAAAGGAGAAACGGCCAGGAATGAAACCAGACTGGTCATGATGAACAATTTTCCCAATACAGTTATTTAGTATGTTAGCAAGAATCTTAGTGAAGATTTTAAGATCAGAATTCAAAAGAGATATGGGTCGATATGATGATGGATTTGTTTCTTCTTGACCTTTTTTTTAGAATTAAGGAGATATTTACCTCATACAAGGACTGGGGAAGCTGATGTTTACCAGATGAGTGGTTAAACATTCTCAACAGCAAAGGGGAAAGCATCTGCGCAATTTTTTTATAAAATTCAATTCCGAACCCATCTGGGCCAGGCGCCTTCCCACCGGGGAAAGATTTAATAGCATCTAGTATTTCAGTGATTGTTATGTCAGCATTCAAAGCTGTCTGCTCTGCACACCCCAACATTGGAAGATGTAATGCGTGAAGAAAATTACTTAATGCTGAGGGGTCAGAGCAGCCCTTCGATTTGTATAATTCTTTGTAAAATTCTCTAAATGTATTGTTAATTTCAGTGGGATTTGTTAAAAAAACATCCTCCTTGTTTTTGATTTTATGAATTGCTGTACTTGCTTAAAGCCCTCTTAGCTGGCGAGATAGCAATTTGTCTGGTTTATCGCCAAGTTCAAATTGTTTTTGCTTAACTTTTTACAACATGTTACTAACTTGGTTTGAAAGAATTGAATTATATTCCAATCTGAGTGCTACATTTTCATTAAGCAAATCTGTATGCATCTTCTAACTGAGAAAGACGATTATCAATTTGTAGGAGACGTTTCTCTCTGTTTTTTAAGACTGGATTCATAAGAAATATGTCCCCTCAGAACAGACTTTAGGGTTTCCCATGATGTTGAATCCGAAACCTTGTCTGTGTCATTAAATTTGAGAAACTCAGCAAGCAACTCTGTTAAATGCTCACAGAACCTGGAGTCCAAAAACAGGGAAGGATTAAACCGCCAATTATAGTTGGGCCTAATTTCTGATAGATCTAGGGAAAGTGTCACTGCTGAATGATCAGAAATGATTCTATTATAATGCTTAATTGATTTAACACATGAAATTATTTTAGAGCTGATTAAAAAAAATGTATCCTAGAGTATGATTTGTGATTTGCGAGAATTTTAATCTCCAGATATCAACAAGGTCAAGGGAAGCCATCAGATCATTAAGAACAATGGCAGAATTAGTCAAGGATATATCAGCGTGTGAAGGAAATCTGTCTAGAACAGGGTCTAAACCTAAGTTGAAATTGCCACCTATTATCAGATGTGTGTTTACAGTGTTTGGTAAAAGATTAAAAATGTTGCGAAAAAAGCAGAATCATCAAAATTAGGTCCATACACATTCAGCAATGTGACATTAGTTGAGGAAAGTAAGCCTAATACAATTACATAACGACCATTAGGATCACTGATAGTCGATATGTGCTTAAAAGGGACAGATTTACGAATCAAAATAGCTACCCCTCTGGCCTTGGATGAGAAAGAAGACTGGAATACCTGAGAGATCCAACTGCATCTCAGTCGCTTTTGTTCAGAGTGCCTTATATGCGTCTCTTGTAAAAATATGTCAGCAGCGATGGACTTTAAATAAGAAAAAACTTTGTCTCTCTTAATCTGGATTGAGAAGTTGTGATGAAGAGATAGGTTGAGTACAACCACAAGCATTTCTGTTTTAGCAATGTTGAGTTGAAGGTGATGGTCCTTTATCCAACATGATATGTCCATCAGGCAGGCTGAGATGCGAGTCTTTACTGTGGGATCATCAGGGTGGAAAAAGAGGTAGAGCTGGCTGTCATCAGCATAGCAATAATAGGAAAAGCCATGTTTCTAAATGACGGATCCTAGAGACGCCATGTAGATGGAGAAGAGAAGTGGTCCAAGAACTGAGCCCTGGGGCACCCCAGTGTCTAGATGTCGCAGGGTGGACACCTCTCCCCTCCAAGACACCCTAAACGACCTGTCAGAGAGGTAAGATCTGAACCAACGGAGTGCAGTACCTGTAACGCCTAGTGATTTGAGCGTAGTCAACAGGATCTGGTGGTTTACAGTGTCAAAAGCAGCTGACAAATCCAGCAGGATAAGAACTGATGATTTGGAGTCCGCTTTAGCCAGTCTGAGATCTTCAACAATCGAGAGCAGTGCAGTCTCGGTCGAATGACCTTTCTTGAAGCCGGAAGGACTTCAGTGTTAAGTGAATAAAGTGTGTATAAAGTGTGCCTGTTTAAGTCAGAATTTTTTTTAAAAGTACCCTAACTACAGTATTTATTTAAGCTGGCTTTGTGAAGGAACCACTTGTATAGAAAATTAATTTTGACTTGGGAAGCTAACACTAACCATCACTGTATATAACATTAATCATAATTATATTACATGTAATCATATTACATCAAGTCTCTGCCCCCTTTGTGGCATAATGTAAATGCTCCCCTCTTTGGTCATTGTAAATAACAATTATTATATTTAAAAAAACAGTACGCTTCAGGGCCAGACGCCTAAGCGCTCCTGTAAGAATGTGAGCACCATATATGTGGAGCTGCCATTCAGGTTATGTTCTTAGCCCACCACCATTCAAAGACTCGCTATACATATTTCTAAGCATGTAGAGACAGCAGTGTGGCTGTGAAGCATGCACCCTAGCCTGTGGTGGAGGCATCTTGGTGACAACTTTCCATCTTATATTCTGACATAGTAGAACAGCCTTTAGATATAAAGTTTGGTCCAGCCAATTGTGCAGGCGTCTTTGAACAGTTCTATATGATGATAATTTTCAATTCAGGTTTCTTTTATAGAAAATGTTACTCAAATTGTTTAAGGGATTGTTAGGCTGCATTAATAAGGTAAACCGGAACCGGGGACACTTACCATCGGAACAGATGTATGGCTCCACACTAAATCTGTCTGTCTTTCATTTCCCCAAGGTCCTGTAGTCAGCTGGATCCAAATTCTGAGACCAGATGGTCGGGGATTGGATGGAAAAAACCCTGAGACAGGTCATCAGGATTTGATAGACTTCCTTAGCAAACCTACTATTATATACATGCCTACTTTTAGCCAAGTTAGTTTTTATATTTTGTGTGATGCAGTGTGATGTTATGGCTGCAATTAGCAAAATTATGCCACACTGTTACTGTTGGCACGATTTCTCAGTACCCATATTATCAAATATAATTGGAACCATCAGTTTTTCATCAATAAATAACTGTAAATCATTATCAACTCTGTTCGTATCCAAGAAAGTTACAAATTGCAGCTTTAACGTGCTAGAGGAGAACACTGTCGCCCTGTTGGCTTGCTTGCTGGGAGACCGCTGACTGCTGACTCTAACTTAGAGTCTAACTTAGCCTAGGGTTTTGTAAATTGTAAACTTCTGATATTTTCTTCTAATATTTTTATTGTATATATTTTATGTATGTGTGTATTCTACTTTTGCATGTTGTGTGAAGTTCATAGTACTATTGCAAATCCCTTATACCCCTGTCCCATAAAGTGTTATCTATTATATTCCATCCCTATGTAAGCTAGAATGCATATCTTGCTTAAATAATTTTGTGGTTTATCGGTTCAGTCAACCCTTTATTCAAAAACATATTATAATCCTAGTATACCTAATTAGTCATACACGTCTCACACATATTATTTGCAATAATACCATTAACATTGTTCTGACATTTGTTCTGTGTTTTATTATTCTTTGTTTTTTATGTAAAGCTGTTTTGAAGCTATGTAACTATAAAGCGCTATATAAATAAAATTGAATTGAATTGAGACTGCTAAGTCGAATTTAGCCTAGGGTTTTGTCAAATGTAAACTTCTAATATTTTTTATTGTATATATTTTATGCATATATTGTGACGAGTCGCACCGGGGCTATCAGCGTCGCCCTGGCAACGGACGCGCCGCACCTGCCCGAGCTCATCACGGGCGGACCGGGCACAGCTGCGGCGCGTCACCCCGAGGCATCAAAACGCCGCCGCCTTCCGCCCAGAGGGAGATTGAGGAAAAGAGTCGGATGAGGACAAAGATTGGGAGAAAGAAGGTGAGGAAGACTGAACTGCTAGCGAAGTCGGGAAGTGCCGCCAGCCGGAGATACGTTGCGTGTCCCCCGCAACCGCCGAGAGCAGCGAGTGGCCGGAAGCCACCGAGAG
>JAZGTI010001142.1:0-11807 GCA_036877585.1 Botia kubotai | reverse complement strand
AAACAATAATAAACGCTCAGAATTGCAACCAGGTTAACAAGACTTCGCAATGAGACTGAGACTGAGTCCGGTTTAAATATGGTGGAGTTGATGAGGGGCAGGTGTACAAACAGGAAGTAATCAGCAGGACAAAAGGGATGATGGGAAATGTAGTTCTGACTTGAGATCTCAGTACTCCGGTGATGGCTCCCTCTGCTGCCGCGTTGGAGAGGGTGCTGGAGCCTCCACCGTAACAGTATCAGTATCTGAGTATCTGTTTGTTTGCTTGTAGAAGTCGTGAAATGTATGACATGATTTTCTGTCTTTTGCATCTTTTTACAGAATGCACAAAGAGAGAAGTCAATCTAGTGTTTCTTTTTGATGGATCTAGTAGTATGAAACCTGAAGAGTTTGAAATGAACAAAAAGTTCATTGTAAATATTATGGCAAAACTTTCAAACTCCTCCATAAAGGTAAAATTATCTCTCAGTTATTCCTTATGTAAAAACATTGGTAAACTAAAAAAGTGCCACTTGTGGACATGCGAAATGCTGCATTATAAGTGTAAATCTGATTTGTAGTGATAATAATACAATCCCTCTGCTTGTGTCATCCTGTATGTCAGTTTGCTGCTGTCCAGTTTTCAAAATTCTTCAGTACTGTGTTTGACTTTAATGACTATCAGAACGGCGTTGCTAAAGAGAAACTCATGAAAGAGCCACGCATGAAGAGTCTCACAAACACATATGGTGCATTTAACTACACTTTGTGAGTAAAACATTTATATTGTTACCTTTGAATTCACAGCATTAAATAAGGAAATTGATCGGTATGCTTCTCTGGGTCGTAGGGCAGAGAGAACAGAAACTACACAGCATTAAATTAAAATTGCTTGTTGTGCATATATGTCCACTACAGTTCATGAGATAATTAAGAAATGAATTGATGATCAAGCATTAGTGATGATACCTGCTGTTAACAAGCAGAATCACTGAAGATGAACAAGAGCAGAAACTCAGAGCTCAGCAGAAACACAACAACTCCAACTGACCTACAGCCACACAGCCTTAGATGAACATTAACTGTAAATAACAAACACATTCAATTAAACAACTCCACAAACACCACCACCATCTTCACTTATTACAAACCAGCTTCATGTTATTTCCTACCATAACACTAGCCATCAATATGACATTTTGTTTTATTTAAACAAAATTGGTGAACATGAAACAGTGGAGGTTAGCCAGCACTGAAATTATGAAAACATTATCTATGTGTTTATATTTATAAAAATTAATATTTATGATGCAATTGTTCCACAGAAACAGCTTGTTGAATAACATGTCGTCTGGTGCAAACCCCAATGCTACAAAAGCTGTGGTCATAATCACTGATGGAGAACCCACTGATTTCGATAATAATAAGAATTCCGTCCTCTCCAAATATGAAAAGCAAAATGTCCTTCGTTACATTATTGGGGTGAGTTTCTTAAAAATCTCAATACATATGACGATTCTGCTCATAATGGTTATGATTCATTTGTGCATGACTAGCTTGTCATCAACATGTTATAAGTTACTCTGCCTTGTAATCGACTTTCCTGCTGATGTCATGGTGGTGTGGGTTGGTCCAGTAGTTCAACCATTACTCTCAACCACCTGCTGTGAATTAGTGGCAAAACACAGAGGTCATGAGGTGGAATCGTTCAGTTGTTTCCATCCAAAGTCCTGTTTTCTGCCTTCACACTTTCTTTGTTTGAAGTGTGAAATTTAGAAGAACGGAAATATGAGAGGCTGCACTTTTGTTAATCAAAGTCAGCAATCAAAATCTCAAAGCCTTTAAATCATGCTTTATCTGCCTAACAAAAATACAAGTTAGGTTTCCTTGTAACTTATTAAAATGGTAACTTATTAAAAACCTGAAATTTTAACTGATTATGCTTATTCAAGGATTTTCTGATGCTACTACATTTACTGTTAAGACTTTATCAAGATATTAGCTAGCTTCCTTTACTTTATTATTTTGTCCAAATCATCCATTTTACAAAACCTAGTTTTCTAGTGACAGAATATATTGCCACATTTTTTGTTAACACATATAATTTCAAACATTTAAGCAAATGGCTTCAGATTAATAGATTTTTAAGAGAAACATTTCAGTCAAGTGTTCGGAAACTTTTGGATGGTAGTGTGCATTTGAAGGATGCATTTGGCGTGTCCCTGGCGTGGTTTTCTAAATGAGACATGATGTGCTTGCAAGTCCACAGCATGCAAGCCGTTAAAGTGTACCTGTTGTGTTCAGACAGTGTGGCTGACACTGCATGTGGTGTTAATTCCACGTTCTTTTTGTGATGTCACGGGATGTAGGGAGGAAAATATTTAAGACCAAATGTTCAATAAACACTGTTTGACATACTATGTTCCTAAAAGTAATTGTGCATATTAGAGCCAATGTTTCAATCCACAAACCTACAAGGGATTAATCTTTTCATAAGCAGATTTACTGAAATATTTTGATTGTCAGATCGGCAGAGTTAATGTAACGCAACTGCTTATACTGGCTTCGGAACCAAAAATAAACAACACATTCTTCATCAATGAATATGCTGGACTCCAGGGACTCCTTGACAACCTGCAAAAAAAGATCTACAACATTGAAGGTAATTGAAAGAATATTGAGCCTGTGAAGAATGGGCATTAAGCAGTAATACCATGAGCATGGAGATGGAGCAGAAGTTGACTGTTTTCTTTCTGGTTTTAGGTTCACAGGAAGCTCATAGCCGAGACAGGCAGAATGAATTATCTCAGAGCGGATTCAGTGCTGTCTACCACACTGTGGTAAGAGACATGAAACCTCTTGCCATCTACCTATTTAAAGAGTAGAGAGTATTTAGGCCACGGAAGGTCATGAAGAGGGTTGTTGGGTGGGATTGTTTTACAACTCAATCAATGTATTTTTGTCTTGCCTTCTCTGTGAAGACTGGGCGAGCTATAGGTTGGGTGGGGCTTCTAAACAATAAACACACAATTTTACAGGGTTATGAGGTTTCTTCAGGTCTTTTGTAGCACGTATAGTTTAGCCCTCACAATCGTACCTCTGGTGTATTGCCCTCTTTACATATTGTGTGAATACAGTTTGCCAAATTATTTTACTGTTTACTTGTAGATTGAGAAACAGCTTTAAAAAAGCAACTTTGCAAACAAATTGTAGATTTGGTTGCCCTTAGATTTTGGCATTTGTACAGTGTGATCATGATGCTGTTCAGGTTAGTGCTTGTTTTTGTTCTTTTGCTTTCACTGACACTGACTGGCTTGTTTTGAGATCTCTCAGATCACATGAGTCTTAAAATAAAAGGTAATTCATTAAAGAGAAATTTATGGCTGAAGAGATTTGCATTTGTTTCAGGACTCTGTAATTGTGGGTTCGGTTGGATCGAATGACTGGCAAGGAGTCCTGTATGAAGTGACAGGATCTGGATTCACAAAGAAAGAGATCAAAGATCCAGCTGTCAGTAAAGACTCGTACATGGGTGTGTTTAAGTCCTGTTCATGTGTATTTGTCTTATGAAGGACGTCTGCATGTTTTAATGATAAAAATGATGTTCAGGTTACTCTGCTGTGGTTGGAAGGAGAGACGGTGTCTCTCTGCTGTTCTCTGGAGCGCCGCGTGCTGAACACACAGGTCTAGTGACCCACTTCGCCCAGAGAGAAAACACATGGACTGTACAGGAGAGGATCCCAGGGGAACAGGTCCGACACACACATGCATTTGTTTGACTATATTAGTGAGGTAATAGACCTCCATTGATATTATATCAGGCTAATGATATTTTCTTTCCCCCACCCCTAACCTTCCTCGTAAGGCTAACCCTCACACAAAGATGTGACTGACATTAGATTGAATGAAAAACTGGCTGGATTATGAGCCTATTGATTTAGTGAGGATAAGCAACATGTTGCACAAGTTGGTTGTCATCATACAGTGCCTTGCAAAAGTACTTTTCCACATTTTGTCACATTACAACCACAAACTTAAATGTTTTTTATTGAGATTTTATGTAATAGACCAACACAAAGTAGCACATAATTGTGAAGTGGAATGAAAGTGATGATACATGATTTTCAAAATTTTAAGCACATAAAAATCAAATAAAAAGTGTGGTGTGTCACATTCTCTGAAAAGGTCTCTGAATGTGACATTAAAGAGGCCATATTCTAGTATGGATGTGGCATTGTGTTGATTTTTGACTTTAGATTGGATCATACTTCGGAGCAGCTTTAAGTCTGTTGGATGTGGACTCTGATGGAGAATCAGACTTCCTTCTGGTTGGAGCTCCATTATTTTACCAGTCTCAGCCGAGAAGAGAAGGGAGGCTGTATGTCTACACTTTATCAGAGAAGGTATTTACTGCTTCACGACTCTGAGCAGCATCTGGTATCTACATCTTATGCTCCATTAACAGGTTTACACTCTTGGGTGGTGTGGTATAGTGCTTTAAGCTCAGGATTGGTAACCGGAAGGTTGCTGGATCAATCCTCCAGCCGTAGCAATAGCTTATAATCATTGCAACCTTGATCAAAACCCTTAGTCACAGATCCCTCTAGGAGTACTATCATTTTTTAAAAGGTCATTGGATCATTGGTCATGTGACCATAAATAAAGAACTTCTTTTCTCTTTTTGTAGCCATTTCAGAAGATGCTGAATGTGTGTGAGTCAAATACTGGCAGATTCGCTGCGTCTTTGGCATCACTGAAGGACCTTAATGGAGATGGTCTGTCAGATGTAGCTGTCGGGGCACCGTTAGAAGATGAGTGGACCGGAGTTGTCTATATCTACCTCGGCGATGGAACATATGGCATAAACCCCAAACGTAGCCCTCAGGTAGAGGAAAAGGGTCAGATGTCAACCAAAGTTTCTTTTGGTCTGCACCCAAAGATCTTTTAAGAGACATTTACCCCTAAAAGTCTCCTCTGATTAAACCATGATTCATATGTGACAGCAATGATCACAGGAGATGTGTGTAAATCTACCAGTGTAGCAGTCATGGAGCTCAACCGCTTTACGTTAACGTGTTTACATGGTTGATTTAATAGTTGTAATTAAGTAATAGTTGATGTTAGGGATGTGTACTGTTTATCATTTTTATTTGTCATATTGTAACTCTACAACATATCAGTCAAAAAGCACGGTAACTGTTACTAGAGTAAAAACAAAATGTCCCCACAATGATAGTTAAACCTGTGCTGGTTTGAAAATGGTTTTACTTGTAGGAAAAGCTGAAGTGTGTAAACATAATAAACATAATAAATATTATTTAAATGGAAGTGTAAAAATGCAGAAAGGTTTGTGTGAGGGTCAAAAAACATAAGTCAAAAGATGAACCCAATGATAAAGAAACAAATGTTTGTGCCTGTGTGTTTAGCGGATTCCAGCGCGGTGGGTTTCACCCGGACTGCAGCAGTTTGGAGTCTCTGTTGTTGGTCAGATGGACATGAGTGATGATAATCTGACAGATATTGTGATTGGAGCACACGGAGGAATTGTTCTACTGAAGTATGACATTTCTCAACATTCATAAGAAGAGTCACTTACAATCTGTTAAAAGTTATAAGTATTCTGGCTCTGTATTAGCGGTTTATTTCTGAGGCAAACATCGGTGGCAAGTTTGTGATCAGTTGGCTTTGTTAACTTGAGTTTTATTTCCTTGTGTTCTCAGAGCTCGGCCTGTGATGACTGTATCTTTACAACTTAGTTTCAGCCCCAAGGAGATCAGCATACACCATTTTGACTGTTCAGATACCAATTTGTTTCTTGCCTTCAACCTCACTTCCTGTTTCACTGTGTCAGAACGGACCAGTAGCAAAGGTAACATCACTGATATACTATATCAACTATATCAGTAAAGTAAAGTTCCTTTGAGGAGCGCTTTCATTTTTCATCATCTGAAGAACAAAAATCTGCCTCCACGCCTAACCCTCTCATGTCTCTCAGGATTGCTAAACAAGAGTCTGAATATCACACTGAACATTAACTTGGATGTTGTAAGAGAAATGAATCGTGGATTCCTCAAACAGCAGAATTCAATGTCCAGGAGTCTGCAGATGTCTGTTTTGCTGGTTTCTAATTTTTCTTGTTCCAACTTCCCAATCTTCATGTCGGTATGTGTGGTCTATTACAGGCTTTAAACATTAGGCTGTCACACCAGTCTGAAACAAATGTTGTGTTTGTTTCAGCGCTGTGTTTTTGACACAGAGTCTCCTCTGAAGATTCGAATGAATTTCTCGCAAAGTGAGATGTTGTCTGGAAACAATACAGCTGTGCTTGACATCCACAGCAGGACAGAGGAGTTTGTTGAGGTAAGACGAGCTTTGGATAACATATTACACATTTTCCTGAACTGTTGTGTGTGACATTTCCCGATCTTTCTGTTTTGGGTGTAAATAGGTGCCGTTTGAAAGGAGTTGTAATTCAAGCAGCTGTATGGCCCATCTGAAGCTGAACTTTAGTTTTACGTGAGAAATAATAATTGCATTTGTATGATTATAATGTTTCTGAGCTTCATCTGGTTGTGGGTCTGTGGGTAAAGTCAGAAGCAGGAAATCAGGAGGTGAGGATGATTGTGTGTGTGTGTGTGTGTGTGTGTGTGTGTGTGTCTGCAGTAACGACACGTTACTGGTGGTGAATCAAGCTCATTTCGCGGTTCTTGTATCACTGGCCAACACAGCAGATGACTCCTTTAACACCAGCATAGTGCTGCACTACTCTGAAGGCCTCTCTCTCTCTAAATTTGAGACTGTTAAGGTACCGCTTTCTACAGCTTTGGTCTATTATTATGATTGAAATAACTGTACAGTATCTAAAGATTACAAACACTTAAATGTTTCACTAATCTGAAAAATTGTTTGCTTAAATGTCTGAAATTATTTATGTATACAAAATGATAACTGTGCAGCATAATATTTCCTGTTATTAGAAAATGTAAATGTTATTTTAAAAACTGAAATGGGTGATTTGGACTAAATAATGAAGAAAAAGCAGCCAATCAGAGCTGATGAGACCTCCTTCAATACTGTTTGAAAAGCATCTCACTGTGACTGTTTAAGAAACCGGGTGATAAATTGTCAAGAAAGTTTTGTACATTTTGTACATTTTAGGCAAAGGGTAACTACATTGAAGATGCCTACTTTAATTTATTTTAAATGATCTTTAACCACAACAATTACACAGTTCCATGTGTGTTATTTAATAGTTTAAAGAGTTTAGTATTAAAAAATTAACAAAGTATGAGTGTTTCTAACCTTTTGGACTGGTAGTGTACACGTGCAATATAATGTGTGTGTGTGTGTTTAACAAACAGCCCAGCAGAACAAGGAGCAGCTGTGGTGGTCAAGACAGCAGTGCTACAAACAGAACCACCTGCAGTATCAATTTGCCAGTGTATCGAAGCGGCACAACAGTAATCAGTCCACATGACACGCTACTGTAACATGACATTACTGGAATTTTACTCATTACTCTAATGATATGGAAACCTATTTTGAAATCCAATAATACTGAAATCATATATAATATTTATCATACATTTTCTACATCTAACTACAGACAATATAATCCTCAAACTCTTGATTGATTTCTGCTGTGTTCTAGACTCATTTTTTGGGGATGTTCCGTGTAAAGTGGGACTACGATTGGCCAGATATGATGGACATGATAATAACTGCCAACAGGTGAATGACATTGGGGCAGCAAGAGTTGATAATGAGGTGTCAGGATGAGATTTAATGGGATTATGAGGCATTATGATGTGATTCAGTAGGATTACGAGGTGTTATATGATTTGATTTAGTGGGATTATAAAGTGTTATGGTGTAAAATAATGGGTTTATAAGGTATTATGATGTGATTTAGTAGGATTACGAGGTGTTATATGATTTGATTTAGTGGGATTATAAAGTGTTATGGTGTAAAATAATGGGTTTATGAGGTATTATGATGTGATTTAGTGGGATTATGAGGCGTTATGATGTGATTAAATACGATTACAAGGTGTTGCGATGTGATTTAATGGGATTATACAGTGTTATGATTTGATTTTGCAGTTTAGGATAAAATGAGTGCTGTCTTAATTTGTTCACAGTGATAACAACGGTAATACTACTGATTCCACGGTGAGGAGGAGTGTAGCTGTTCAGCTCGCTGTGGATTTGGCTGTCAGTGTGTGAGTGAAGTTTACTCCAAACTTTTATTTTTCATGTACATCTTTAATTGATCTTGAAATAAACTGCTAATCAAAAAGAGTTTTGTGTATCAGAATATTTCATTTTAATCACTTTTCTCAGTATTCACGTTTAATGACTGTATAGGAAAGAGTTCCATTCTGCATTAAAAACAAATAAAGAGAGAAATATTAAATTAAAATGACAGGTTAAAGTAGAAATACAATTACCAAGGAAAATAGGACACATTTAATTTAACAGGGAGTTACTTTTTTTCTGTTTGTCAGAGTGGGAGAGGATTCTGTGACATATCTGAATTTCTCTCTGGAGGACAGAGGTCCAAAACCTCTCACTATCATCTACAAGGTCAGGGATGTTTTTCATACCCTATATGTGTTTCTACATCATTTGTCAATATGTTACATCCAGAAACTAAAGATGCCTGTAGACAACTGATTTAGACTAATATATTTGTGCTGTGTTTGTGTACAGGTGGAAAATCTTGGTGTTATTGGCCTGCCTGTATCAGTTATACTCGTACTGCCCTGTAAAATTCCAGATATAACTTTAACATTTCAGAGCTTCATCATGCGAGAGGTCTTTAACCTGTTTCTCCATCATCACTGATTATCTGTCATGCAGTCAAAATGTGTCAAATGAACATATTCTGTTCTTCTTTTCAGAATTTAACACAGTGCCAACAGAAACAGGTGAGTGACACGTGTCATTCCCATTTTGATCATTTTCTGTCACGCATAGAAATGCTCCAGTATCAAAATTCTTCGTATTTACCTTGCAGTGTATGCAGGATTTATTTCATAAACATTTTGCAAAGAGAATCATTCACAGTAGATGATGATAGAATATTTAATTATCCTGTTTGGTCACCAGTCGGTATTCCATAACTCTTTGGAATACAGGCTAAAGCTTGGTCTCATTAAAAAGAACAAAACTGTCAGATTGTTACTGAAAATAAACTACTCAATTGATATAATAAAGTTATTTTAGTTTATCGTTGTTATCAAAAATTATCATGTATACAATATTCATTAAAATATCAAATAAATGTATAAATAATTGTTATAATTATGATTTTTTATTAAAATATAAACATAAAGGTTTCAGCCTACAGATTCTAGAAATTCAGAGCCATATGTCCCACCAATTTTGGTATTCAATTTGAGCATGATTTAACAAAAATAAGGTTTCAGTAAGAATTTTAGCTGCTGTACCATTAATATCCACTAGTGAGCTAAGCCTCAATGGTAATTCTCAAAGGTTACTATTTACAAGTTTTTACAAACTGTTACATTGCACACTCTTATCATATACTTCTCAATTACTCTACCTACATAATTATTTCATAAAACATTGGTCAAATGTGTATTCTAGAGCCTTAGACCTCTTCACCAATATATAGTTTCTCATGATTACATCATCATACATACATCATCAGCTGTCCACATCTCATGTACCTGCTGTGTCCGAATCAGTACTCAATTTAAACAATTAAATTGTTCTTACAGAACTCACTTCTGATATTAATGTTATCTGAAGAGTCTGTATGGAGCGTAGGTTTCAGTTTTACTCTCAGTCTCTGGTATTTGTTCTCATTTCTGTGGTTTGTTAATGTTGCAGGATGATGTCTGTGGGAAGTTTGAATGTGGTCACTTCCCTTTGCCGAAATCTATGGCAGTTCACTTCAGACTGACAGCACAAGCAGCTCTGGACAGCAGGATTGAGTCAGTGAGTGACCAACACGCAGAAATTCATACACCCAGACACACTCAGAAATACACATGTAGTTCATCATAATACAATATCTTATTCATGTATCAGCTAATGAAAGTTAAGTTGTCACACTGATCTGATTTGCATAGCCATGACCAGAGAAAATAAACATTGAGAAATAATTTGGTGACTAATATTAGAGACTTTAATAGTTAAATGTAAGTGAATGATTATCTAAAGAAACAAATTTCCATGTAAAAGTTATACTTTGATCAACTAATCATTTTTCAATGGTTGTTTATAACCGTTACTGTATTACCATTAAAGACTACAAGTATATCTGCCTCTGCTTCTTTCTGTGAGCCCAGTCTTGTGTTGTTTCTGTAGAAACATTCCTTTACTGAGATCAGGAGGGAATACAGCTTCAACATCAGTGCATATCTGCACTACAACCAAAGCCGTTACAACCAGACGTCAGTCGGCTTAAAGGTGCGGACACACCAGACATGAACCAATCACCAGCTCTGTTACACCAATACAGACAGATCTGAGATCAGTGTTACACATCACAGCCACACATGTGGAGCTGATGTTTCATGTTGTCTTTCATGTTGAATTTGAGCTCCTCCTCAAAACTAATGATTACACAAGATTTGTCAAACTGCTGTTTCAGATAGTTTGAGATGAAATTTAGCATGTCAACTGTTAACAATGAAATATTTCCTCCTTACTCTACAGGACGACCCACTCAAGTCTCAGGTACATTCTGTTCATGCCTTCATGAATTCATCAAGTTTTGTCAAGACGATCAACAGTCTCTGTGTAGCTGTGATAAAAGTGCTTTGTTCTGCTTAAACTAAATCATGTAGATTTACTGTTTATCTTATTAATGTAGTCAGCAAGGAAGGTCACTAAGAACTTTTGATTTTTATGATTTTTATTCATCTAAAACAGTGTGAATCCATAATAATGTCAGTTGTATGGATTATGTTTTCCTCACAGACTGAAGTGAAGGTGGAGTTTGTAGTTCTGCCCAGTAAATGGCTGATTGGTTGCATAGGTGCTGGGGGAGGACTGATCTTAATCATTATCATATTAGTTTTGCTGCTGAAGGTAAGAGCCAATCGGCAATCATGATATGTCATTAATCAGTGACCAATCTCAAATAATCCATCCAATCTCTCTAACTCTGTGTGTAGTGTGGTTTCTTTAAGCGAAAGCGTCCTGAGGAGTTTGAAGCAAATGAAAATGTGTTCGAGAGGTCAGACAGCGCACTTGAAGGTGCTCCACTAATTAACTCCAGTGCTAAAGAAAACGGGGAGATGAAGAGCGGCGATGGAGGAATGGACAGCGGCGATGGAGGAATGGACAGCGGCGATGGAGGAATGGACAGCGGCGATGGAGGAATGGACAGCGGCGATGGAGGAATGGACAGCGGCGATGGAGGAATGGACAGCGGCGATGGAGGAATGGACAGCGGCGATGGAGGAATAAGTGCGACGGAGAAGAATGGGATGATTGAAAATTGTAAAATATGATCAACTGAAAATGAGGTTTTATGTTGATTTTGATTCAAACTAAAGGTCATTTCAGTTTTGAGTTGATTAGATGGTTTCTTCAGGCTCAGCGTGTGTTACTGTTTAGCAGTATTTTCTGCCTTCAGTGTTCAGGTTCATGTCATTGTGTTTTGGAATTTGTTTCATGTTTCGGAGAGAAGATAACGAGACGCTCTGAATTCCTCATCCCCGTCCCAAGGACACCTGTTGGACTGGGTTTTAAGTCTCCACAGGCTTACACACGCACACACATACATACGTACATAGCTACAGATAGACAATCACTGCCTCCCCAGCATCCCACGCCTTCGTGTGCTTTTA
>JAZGTI010001141.1:0-48238 GCA_036877585.1 Botia kubotai | reverse complement strand
AATCATGTTTCTTGACAGTATTACCTCATCATTTCAGGTTGTTATCAGCCTCTTTCTTTTCTCTCTCTTTTTCTTGTTGTTGTATTTAGCTGATTTTATAATTAGCTGATTGTGCTTTAGTTGTACATAAATTAAATACTGATTAAAAAGAGATGCAAGCCATATCTGATGAGCAGAATATTATATGGACTTGGGGTACTTTTGACTTGGACTAGTAATCAGCTAGTAACTACACAAGCACACAGAATTGGAAACACTTCAGGAGTTTCAAAGTTGTCATCTAATTAGTTGAATTCTACAGGATTTATGGGTCATTATTTAACACATTAGCATTAAGAGAAGTTTTCCATGCACTATATATTCTTTACAAAATAGGAATATTCTGGATATTCTGTAGAGAAGGACACTTTCAGTTCCACCAAAACCTGTGCTTATAACCTTTTTTGACGTTTTAGTGTTTTACAAATGTAATGTTATCAAGGTAAATTCTTCTCACACATCAACATATAGTATACATCCACACAAACACACACACACACACACACACACACACACACACACACACACACAAATACTCTCTCCATAATCATCTTCCAACAATCAGAAAACAGCACATCTCACAGATGGTGTGAGAAACATTGGTTCTAGAGTTGTGTGTGGCAGCTACTGTGTGTTTCTCTTTCTGACTAGGGAAAAACACCTGCTGAGCGCCTGGCTCACTCACTCTCATCAGCAAACTGACCAGCGGGTAACAATCTCGCCCGCTCCAGCGCTGTCTGTACTGCCTGCACTGCCATGCCCGTGAGTGCAGAGCAGTGGGACACCACAGATGGTGACAGGAGGAGCTAAGAGCAAAAGAAAGGGGGAAAGGAGTGGAAAGAAATCCTGGCAGGAAATCAAGTAAGCAAGTGACTGAATAGGTGAGTGCAGGTAGAGTTCCTGTAGGTCAGCTGGTAGAGCATTGTGTTAGCAATGCAAAGGTCATAGGTTTGATTCCCTGAGAACACATGCACTGACAAAATGTCTAACTTGAATGTACTGTAAGTTGCTTTGAATTAAAGCGTCTACCAAATGCATAAATGTTAATGTAGGTACTGATACTTCTAACCAGACAATGAAGACTAGTGATAGACCAACATAGCAGACTTATTATTCAACCATATTAACATTATCTGCATCGTAATGCAGATGTCAACGTAATGCTAACCTATATTAAACTGCATTACATCTGCAACGGCAGTCCTGCTCTTTAGCTATTGGAACTAGTTGTGGAAAAACATATTAATCAAATAAGTAAAAACAAATGTTAACAGCAGATTAACAGGTTTGCACCTCAATCTCTCACTTTTTCACTGGCTGCCTCACCCCTGCACACACACACACACTCTGGACAAAGCTGTTATTGCAGTAGACTGCTTGCCTCCTGTCAGCCATCTGGGCTGAGGCAGCTGCTGGGAGCTTTCAGACCCTTCAGTGCCTCCAGAGAGAGAGAAAAAGGAAGAGAGAGAGAGAGAGAGAGATGAGGTTGACAACAAGGAGAGGAAGAAGCGGATGGAGCAAGAAAATGGGACATTGGAGTAAATGAGAGTGTTAAGCATAAAGAAAAAGACCACTCTTCCCTAATATTCCTTTTTGCTGTGTTTCTGCAACCAGAACACAAACCAAGCCACAAAACGAAGCATATATCACTATTAGCAGCAGTATTATGACATGAGCTAAATTTTGTATGCAGGGGACTATATTTAGTCTTTGTGAATGTTACATTTATTGGCCTGCATGTTTTGCAATGTAGGGCACAATAAGAAACCAATAAAACTAGATCTTCAAAAATAAAAGGATGCAATAAAATAATGAGAACCAGTTTATGCTGAGGAAAGTCTAACATTGAAAACCATCTACTTCCACTTACTGTTACAACTAAGATTAGACAGCTTTAAGGAGAATCAATCCCAACCATGACAACATACCCATGATGCACACCCCATGTCCCCACATAAATAATAGCCATGACCTTTGCTAGACCTGTGATGTGTGAGTCATCATGTGCACTGTGCCTGATGCTGAATACAGAATTCTGAAGAACACCAGGATATTATTACAGAGGCTCTTTATTATGTCAGCATCTCCAATACATCAGCAGTAATTGACAGATTATTTGATGAATGTTGCAAATCACCTCATAAAGCAGTAATGTCCTATACATATTGTTCAAAAAGTATTGTTTTCTATTTGAAGCCTCAGCAATTGTGTCCCAGTGGAGTCATATATAAAGGGTTTTGTTCTAGTCTTACTGCCCAACAACTACCTTCAGAAAAACACAATGTATTTGAAGGATCTTTCTGTTTTTTTTAACAAAAACAAATGAACCTTTCATTTGTCAAAAGGGAGAAAACAGAGTTGATTAAAAGCGGACTCATGTTATTTGCGGCTTGGAGATAGGTCAGCACTCAAGGTGATGACAAATAAAGGATGAAGAGGAAATGATCAAGAGTAGGAAGGTTATGCTCAGAGACAATGCAGCACTGAGGCAGATAAATGTGGAGAAGCACCACCCACTGACCACTGACAGCCCTCCCCCAATTTATTAATTATTCATAAGTCTGAAAATGACACAAGCACTGTGCTCATGAATGTGGTATCTGGTCCAAGGACTGACATGGCTTTGGTGAAGAAAGATGTCTGCACAGACACTGTTTACTGCATTCCTCACGATCATTTTCTGCTCTTCTATATAAGAGTTAGGCACAGATCAGCAGAGAAATTCAATGCTGTGATTATATGTGTGCATACAGGAAGTATGTGTGTGGAGCTGCAGTGATGTTATATTGTGTTATGTCTATATTACAATGCAGATGATTCCTCATTGTACATAGCTATGTAACTGTGCTGGGCAAATGTTAAAAACTAAGGTTAACATTCTGCTCTGTATAGATCTCTGCCCTGAGAGGTTGTGGAGACCCTGACAGAGCTACATGGGCCCTGAGGGACCAGACCCTGCATGATAGAAACAAGAGAGAAAGGATGCAGAAAAGAAGACCACAGTCACCTTTGCATCTCAACGCCACCATCACTGCACTCTCTGCATATGCCGCCCAGCTAAAAAGAGAGTTGCACAGCACAGCAGAACACAGTGTTCCTCCTCATATTTCTTACCACTGGGACACTACAGCTATGGAAATGAGTTCAGAAACTGAGGGGGTGTAGGAAGCACACACAAACATGTAATACATATTCTGACAGGCCCTGTGCGTCCACCACTAATAATGTATGATTCAAATCTATTTTAAAATAGTGGTTTTAGCAGTACTTGTGTTTGCAGTGTTCCTGGCAGTCCACACTATCTGAAATGACTATGACAAACTCTGTTTACCAACTACACACTCTTATGCCTCATGTGCAGCTTAAAAACCCAACGTGGGTTTAATGGCTGAAATGGCTGAAAAAGTCAAACAAAAAATATTACATAAAATGACTGGATCAATGTGGCTACTTCATGTAACACCAATTAAATTAAAGTAATTATTAGAGTCACCATGAAATCAGAATTGGCGTTTTGTGGCTCTAGGATAAGGAAGCTAATTTAGATGACTCCTTTTGATCAATAAAATATTTTCAAGTATGAGAAAATCCTAAATTCCTAATACCATCTTCCTCTGACTGGATATGACCAGCACAAAATCACAGTTCATGATTGTAACGTAAATTAAAGCCTGTTGGCTATTTAACAAACAGCAATGAGCCCCATTTCACCCCAACTTTCTGTTTTAATAGGAAATGCAACCCAGAAAATAAATATGCATTTGTCATGCACTTTTAGTGGGGGGTCAGATGAAACAGTAATCTTTCCTTAAGGTAAAAACTGCATTTCCACTTTTTTAATATGAGTGGACTGTAATGTTTGGGAAAGGTAATCTGTCAGTGATGTGGTTCAGGTGCCCCCACGACACAAACATCTGTCTAAAACTGCAGCAGCTAAATCAAGAGTTTCCAGATGAAAGCTCATATTTCTCAGATTGTGCCTGTTCTGTGTTGTTTATTATTTTTAAAGCACAGCATGCCTCAGGGCTGGAAACAGATCAAACTCGCTGAATCATATAAGTCTTTGGGGAAAAGCAGGTCAGAGCCAACTAAACAGAGTGACCATGACTGAGCGGCATGAATCCTCCATCATCAGACAGGAATATGGTAGAGCAGCATGGCACTGCTAACATCCTCAACCCCAATCCAAACCACAACGTATTGTACGTTACTTTCTGACATACTGGGTGGGTTACATAGACAACGAATGGTACAAAATGGGTTCCCACAGAGGAAATGATGTGCCTTTGTCTGGTCAGGCAGGCTGTTTCTCCCATCATGCTTTAGGATTTGGATTACAATGACTCTTACATGCTCTTGCATCACAATGTCTCTCAGCAGCAGTCTGTTTAGATTGCGATTTAGATTAGTGTTTAGATTGCGGCTATATCTGAATATGGAGGGCAGTCTTATGAACACCTAGAAAATGTCTAAAACATCTAGACTCTCCAGATCATGTCAGTTAAACACAGAAAACTTGAACTCAGATGAAAAAATATATGATTACATGAAAAAGAAAAAGTGGCCAACTAGATAAGTGTGTTATGTTTGTAGCTCAGTTATGTATTAATCTCATTTATTGTAACGAAGACAAGGAGGCGTGTGGATTGTGTGGATTTGCAGTTCTTCATTCGTGGTCAGACAGGCAATGGTCAAGATATCGTCAAACAGAGCAATATGAGTTAAACAATGCAAAAGCAAATAGAGGCAGAGATCGGGGCAGGCAGCAAACAATCAGTAACGATAAACAAAGCAATGGTCAAGGCAGGCGGCAAGCAATCAAACAACGGTAAGCAGTCCAAGGTAATTAAACACAATGGAAAAACGCTCAGTGACGTTGCCGGGGCGAAACAAGACTTCGCAATGAATAACATGACTAGAGGGTTTAAATAGAGCGGCTAATGGGTAACAGGTGGTAACCAGAAGTTAATTAGTCCTGGGCATGGGGCTTATGGAAATTAAAGTCCGGATGTAAAAACGAATACTCGGGTGAAGGTTCCCTCTGGTGGCATGGAGGAGGTGGGGCAGAGGTCTCCTCCGTAACATTTATAGATTATATTATATAAAGCCTCCCACAGTTTAAATATGACCAGATATCCATTATTTTGCATTATGTTGTTCAGTAATAAGCAAGACATGGTCCAATACAGTTCTTATTTACTGTGGTCTGGAGCTTCCACTGAAAAAGAGAAGAAAACCTTAGCCAAAATATCAAATTATTGTTCTGTTTGTGCATGTTCTCTCAAGGGATTTGATTTATTTGGAACAACATTTGTGTTCTGAGTGAAACTAAATTGCCTAAATGACTTTGAACAAGGGGAATACGATACTCTGCCAGGGCACGTATGTAATTGTAAACGCAAACCCACAAATTGATCACAACAGGATTGCATCTAACTACAGTTAAATAAAGAGATTATGTGATTAGTGCAAGTGTATATACAATGAAAATTCAACGCAATCAGTTTTAACATAATTGTTTTTACTATACAACATCTAAAGAGAAATGGAAGTGAAAAAAGCCGGAACACTTATGGGAAATTAGGGGACGCTTCACTCACATATGCTGTTCCACAACAGCTGTTATTCTGTGCATTGTCTGGCAACACACAAAAAGCTCTGGCGTCTTTTGAAACTAATTTTGTTGGCAGTAATATGAATTAACTGGCCAAAATTAGTCTCAATGTAATACTGACTGTTCAAAGAACGGTTGTATTAAATCAATTTCACACTTTAATTCATTTCTTTGTTCTAAATATATTAGTATGGCTGTGATTTCCTCGTCCCTATAGCCAAGTCATATCCATGCTTATATTCAGCACAACAGTACTCTCACTTCTGTGATGTCATGTAAGCATAACAAAATGAGAAATAAGACAGTTGAGTCTATTTTTCTCTTTAAGGCAGTGATAATAAGTCCTCTCATGGCCTGCAGAATTGATTCACTATGCATTCAGAAGCATGTGTGACAGCAAGCAACATAAACGCACCCTGTTTTCCGCACCAAATACGGATTAAGGGTCTATCATCACTGCGGGGAGCGTATCATCAGTTTACACTGTGGCTTTTCATTGCTCCTGTTCATTAAACAGCCAGATCTGCTTATTCCACATCCTTCCTGAGCCTTTTAAAGACTTTTTCTATTAAAAAAACATGTCACTTTTAAATAGCAGAATGGTGTGCGATGGGGTCCAACATGGCTGCTGGACTCCTGAGTGTTCTGTCAGTTTAATGCTGATGGATGGAAAGCATTGGAAGGAAGATTACGAGCCTCAGCTCAGATCTGAGGGTGGATCACAACACTATTTCACTCTTGCACCACGTTCCATGGGAGAACTGAATGCCATAAGCAAAGCGGGCAGAGCCGGAATTGAATCCCTTCTCTCTGCATTCACTAATCCTCTTTTGCACTTGATCAATCATGAGCTTGGCCAAAAGCAATCAGAACATACTGCAAAGAAACTGAAAAGAGAGAGCAAAAACATATCCGTCCAACCACAATCCCCTTCGAGGATGCTGCAGTCACAACCAGTTTGCACCGGTTGTAATAGGTCTTGCTGTCGCTGTGCTGAACAGATGTTTATATAAGTTTATATCAAAGCAATAACAGCAACACTGCATTTTGATAACAATCTATCTTTTTCACTCAATTTAAAGGCTAAACCGCAATGTGCTAGTGAACCGCTCTTATCGTATTGTCATTTTTCAATGAAAGTCTTTTGAGCAACAGCCGCATGCTTCCGTTTTCAATTTTCATCCATTAGAAACATGGCAGTAAGGGCACAAGGCAACGCAGCAGGAAACACCAGCAGCTTTTGCATTTCTGTCTCCATATGTATGCAAATGCTTCCATTATTGTTTGATTTGTAATGCAAAGGGCAGTAATATGTTTCATCAGACGCAACACTTCCACACCCACTGACACTGTGCTCTGCATAAAGTACAAGGGCAGAGCAATGCAGCTGAAAACATCAGAGTCACTGTTGTGCAGTAACACTAATACACAATATACAAGAACTGCACAAGAACTGATCACATTCCACATTACAAACAGTGTCATAAGGATATATGGAAGAAACCAGGAAACATCATTTTGATTTATCATGTGTTTTGTATAAAAAAATGACACATCTGACATGCACTTGTATTATAGTACAACTAAAACATAACTTACGATTACAAACAAATAATAACAATCTGCAAAGAGATTAAGAACAGATATCACATTTACTGACACATTTAATAGCTAGTGTCATCAGCACATCACTGATGTGCTGATGACACTTTAGTGATGTGTCATCAGCACATCACTAAAATAATTTTTTGTTATTTCACAGAATTAAATCTGTTAAAGCGCATCTGTTTGTGTCACCTGTCAGCAAACAGCCAATATTGACCAAAACAGAATTCAGATATATTAACTTTGCCTAAAACAGAATTTAGATTAAATCAGTTTTATTTCTAAGTGCTTTTCACAAAATGCCTATTTATCTGTAAATCATGTCCAAAATCCATTTCCAATTTCTATCTGAATGCATTTCTCAGTGCAATCTCCGACCCCCTGCTCCCGACCCAGCATGACCGGAATATTGCTTTGTTTTTAAAATTAAACACAAAATGTCATGATCACTTATGCCTCCCACAAATAAATGATCAGTTGACACCTGCAGCTAACAGACAGCAGAAGAGACACAACAAAAACCCTCAAACCATCCTCCTTCACAAAGAGCTTTCTCAGTCTGACCCCGCCCAATACTGTCTTGTGTAAACTGCAGGAAGTCTGCGTGTCTTCCCTTTCCCAAAGCACACAAACCGCTCGGCACTACAAAACCACAGCGCTATAAGAAGGCACTTTTTCTGCATATATCCTCATCCGATATTGTTGCAAAATAAAGAGGATGAAATATGATGTGTAGTAAGGCTGCAGCCTGTGAGAGGGAAAGTGCAGGAGCTTGGGGCAGCCATTCTGCTCTATGACCCCACCCCATTACATCTTCAAAGACATTTCCAACCCCCCACAAAAACCAGCATGAGTCCTCTGAGCATAGATTGCATGGATTAGCATGTGCTGCTGAGGTGGAAAACCTCCCCCACAGCTCATATTGAATTCACACACCTTATTATATGGCACAAGGCCAGTCATGTCAATTTTAAATGGCAAACAGTTTGTCTTAACTAATGAAAGACTTCCCATACAGACAATAGATTGGTTTTATGACTATCAGATAAGAGAAAGCCCACACAGAATCAAGATTTTGGCAAAGTGGAATCATCCTTCACTCTTCGCTGCCTTTTTTATGTTCATTCATTCAGTCTTTGGCTATTTTAATTATGGATTATAAGGTATTATGTTAAAAACACATTTCACAGAATTCAGCGTATTCTCCTGAAAAATCAGCACAGGAAATGCAGATAATGTCTGCAGATTCTGTCAGAGCACATAAACAGGAGAGGCACCCATGAGTGGAGAATCTGTTTGTGCAGAGAGTTTTCTCATCTTAACGGAGACTTACCGATTGGTGTAGCGTGAAGCGTCTCTCTCAGGCACAAAACTACAAAAGAAAAACAAAAAGATTAATGACAACATCAATCTAGAATGTTAACACAAAATGTTAAGCATTTTGTTAGTATTAGAAGTATTATTATACCATCCAAAGTGAGGAACCCATTTATATTATAATGACAAATGATAGTCAAAAACACATGATCGTTCATTCTTTGAAGACACACACAGGCATGTGTGTCTGTGTCCCCTTTCAGGGTAGTAACACATGTCATGACCAATACATCTCTGGCTGCTGTTACATTTTCAGTGAATGATAAATGATAAGGGACAGCTACAAGTTTGAGTGACAGCTGTCAGTAACAAGCATCCAGTGTGCAAAGGAAACAGGAAGCTTCTTTCACTGGCACGTCTCACATTTTGACTCCGTTTGGAGCAGCGAGTTGATTTGCGTGCCATGATTACTGAGCACTAGCTCACAAAGAGCCTGATTCAATCACAGCGCTGCTCCTCTGGCACACAGCAAGAAAGAGAGGAGGAGGAGGAGAAAGAGGAGTGTCCCATCCGAGACAGAGAGAGGAAAAACAAGTGAAAAAAGCAGACTCTCTCTCTCTCTTTCTTTCTCCTGACAGTGTCACTTGCTCTCCTGTGGGGGTGCTTCTACAAGAGCAGATGTTTTCCATTAGATAAGGCTGATAATGACACCACAGATGTCCCCCACAGACTTTGGTGACTTTGCCAGTAATTTGTACACGTAATTGTAGATGTGTCCTATAAATTTGTCAGTTTCCTAAGGGACATGCATCTTCCAGACGGACTAAGGCAAACAAAAATCAGATTTGATGCTGTCACACCCTATTTTCTGGTCCTGTCCCAGTCACAATGAGAAGGAAAGTCCCATCAGCTCCAATCGATTGGGGACGTCAAGGAGGAGAACATCTCTATTTAAACAGGAGAACAGGAGTTCCCAGGGAAATAATTAATCTGAGGCTTTTAGGATTTATGACTCATGACTAACGCAGCATTAATTGCTCAAATAAACAGGAGAAAACATGAGTTAATAATGGAGGAACTGTTTGCATGTCATTTTGACATCTTGCTGGCACATGTTGCTCTTTTAAATGCTGTACAACAGCTTCTCCTGAAGCCACAGTAATGAGTAGAGTAGGATTAAATGCCATGACAGCTAAAAATACTGAGAGAAAGGGGAGGAAATAGGTATATGCTTTCTCTATAATTTAAGAGGAGCAGTTTGTTTTTCAAAAATAAAAATCTTTCACCCTTGGCCCCCATGTCTTTTAAAACCTATATGACAACTAATGAATTAACTGAAGCAAAATGCCCTAATTGTTTTCCAACCAGTGAATGTTGACCACAGCTGTAAAGCAAGTTTGTCAGTGAATGACTTAAACATCAGTCAGTCAAGCTATCATGGCTTCAGTAGAGTCTGAATACAGTTCAGAATTCAAACAAACTACCTTTATGCAGTTGAAAACAGCTGAGCTATTCTGCTAAATTTGTTGTTCAACAGAAGAAAGTAATTCAGAAATGGAACAACATGAGGGTGAGTAACTGATGACATAATGTTCAATTTTGTGTTAAGTATCCATTTAAAATGCACGCACACACACACACACACACACACACGCTTTCTGCTGGACTTACATTACCATCTTTTTCTGTCTCTCTCATGAAGCTGTACCCTCAAAACCATTTTGATAAAAGCCATCTGGGGCGGAAGCACAGTCTAATTTTCCATCCAAATCCTGTCAAATGGCAGAACCGCGCTGGCTGCCAGCAAATCAGTGCGGCTAAAATCCCCTCTCCACCCCTGCAGACCTCAAGCTCAATGGCCTCTCCTCCATTACGGGCACAGAGGGACAGAGTACAGGCACTGGTGTCAGCTTAATAGTGAGGCTGCCTGAGAAACCAGCGAGGAGGATGAATGGAACGAGGAGGTGGACAGGACAGGTGAGCTGAGAGATATGCTCTCACCATCTGTCCATCATTGGCCTTTGATTATGAGGTTGGAATGTTCCTTGACACCATTAGATGACTGGCTCTTTACAGAACGTTCTAATAGCTCTGCTGTATTGTTACTGTTAAAAGCAGTAGGCCAGAATACAGATGGCCATTCCTTATCGCACACTAAACAGAAAATATTTTTATCATTGTATTATAACAACGTATATTAGGCAATCCATCTATTTCACTTACCATAACAGTTTCTGTCATTCCCACGCAATTTGATGAGTTTTCAACTATTTTAACTTGATTTTCTTAAACTCAATCAGTAATTAAATTCAAATTGATCAAGAAAGTGCAATAAACGCAGCTGCAGACTGTACCTTTGAATTTAAAAATTCAAGGAAGTTTAAATGTTTTACAGTGCGTCTTATTTTGTAAATAAAGGCCTTCCCCTGAAGCTTTAAAATTGAGTCATTTACTTTTTGCGACAACAGTAGTTCTCTGAAGTATCACTTTTGAGCAGACAAAATTTCATCCTGTTTCTATAACTAACTACATATTTTTTCATTCCAAACAACTCGGGCCACTGAGAACAGTGCATCAACTCAGTGCATCAACAGTGCAGATGAAGGTAAACGCAGCTTTTTGTGTCTTCTAAAGAGTGCTGCGTTTGGAGTGAAGAGTGAGTACAGTCTGAATCAGGCTCCCGCGGGAGAAGATCGTTTTTCAAGGAAAGGTGGAAAACAATCTGTGCTTCTTGGCAAAGGCTAGTCATCAACCCAGATAATAGATGCACCTTTTATCGCACCACAGGTATTACCACGTTTATTTTATACTATGCGGCCTTCGTGAACAAATAACATCGGTGCGCAGACAGAGAGGTTGTCACAGTAGTGTTGTGGGATTCACACACAGAGCTTTATTACAAGACCTTTGTTGTCTGTTCATCATGATCTGTGCTGTTAAGGTGTCATATCCTGCCTTACGGAAAACACAGTTCCCTGTGTTAGCAGACTCCACTGAGCCGCCTTTTTCCTGTTTGTTTCAAAACTTGTTGTTATACAGTCTCCTCTGATAACAGTCGCTTTTATTTATACAGCAGAGTGTGTATCTAAAAACAATCATAAAGCTCACTTTACTTTACAAACACAGCACAAGAAATATATCAGGGACCTAAAGAAAACATACACATAAATAAAAGAAAAAAACAATACAGTCAGTTTATTTCATTAGTAAAAGTCTAAATATACTTTGAAAAAGGTTAGTTCTTCATTCTTTTGCAGTTTCCCACAAACGTGTACATTTACAGTGTGTGAGACGATGTTAATAATGTCTGTCAATAATCTTGCTAAAGCTCCAGGTGACTCCCGCTGAATCCTACTGCTTCTCATTCGGATTAATATGATGATTATTCACACCAATTACAGCATGTCAGGGATATTGTTCACAAACTCTGCCTCTGGAACAGAGCGTCGCTGTCTGTGGTGCTGAAATTCAGATGCCCATCACAGGAACAGAATTCCATCATTCTGGTGGAGATTCTTCTGTAGCTTTCGTGAAATATCATATATTGTATATGTAGCTACTGTAGCACATATAGAATATAAGAATAGCATTGTTAGCATTCCCATTTATCTAAATTGCAGCTGATTGGTTGGTGTATGCACCCTCGAAAGTATGTGATTTAAATTCTGTCACCGCTGCTGATGGGCGCTCTGTTCTGGGCAGGGAAGATTTTGAGCCAATCACCTGAGACAATCGTACCATGTAATTAATCACTTTGGAGCTGTAGAAGAAAGATTACATGACAACACTGACAGGCTGATACAAGTACGTGAAAGGCAGTTAAAAAAGTCAATTTCATGCTTTTAAGAGCACTCCAAAAACTTGAAAAAAAAATGCACAGGAAAAACATGTTCTATTATATAATAAAAACCTGCAGTTAGGGATGTGCTTTTAGTATGCACAGCTACTATTAATAAGCTATGACTGAAAATACCTTTCAATGCTACAGCATAGCAGAATGCTGTAGTTATGCTAACCAACCAAATTCTGACCCCAGTAAGAAATAATTTAATAAATAACTAAATAACAGCTGTGGCCTATGCTTTTAATCATTAAACTACCCAATCAGAAACATCTGCCCGTGATTCATTTTGCACATTTGAGTTTTTTAGCATTTTGGAGGACAGAGCTTTAAGGAAAGTGTGAGGGGTAAGTCAGCAAAACAGTTTTTTTTTTTTTTTTAACTTAACTTCAGTNTTTTTTTTTTTTTTTTTAACTTAACTTCAGTTCTATAAACTTAATGGAATGTGTTGCACTGGTGAGTAATCAGGTCTTCTGCCAGAGGCTAAAGGGAATGACCTGGATGAGTGATGTTAATCCAGGTCTTTCCCCTTCGCTCTTTCATCTGTTTCTGTCTCCATAAGCTTCATTTCACCATCCCTATGGTGCACACTTTCTCTCTTAGACTTCTTCTCTAAAGCACTCTGTCTCTTTGGTCTTTCTCTCCACCTCTTTTTCTCTGTTATTCAAATGCCTTTCTATTTCCTTGTTCTGAAGTATGAGCACTGGCTATAGACTAGCAGCCATCAGTAATGCACCAGACCTGCTGACATCCCAGCAGCCACAGCCCAGCAGGTTCTGCTGGAGAAAAGAAAATCTATTCCCATCGATCTCTGTCCTCACACAGGCCTTCTTTACAACACACCTTCATTTTACAGGCTTGCATACACCCCTTTTCCCTGCCATTTACACCCTATTAACCCCTACATAAGGTTATAGTCTGCCATGCTGATTTGCCTTTGTTCCATACACTGCAGAAATACATGGATAAGATATTTAAAGACAAAGGGGGTAACAAGAGCAGCCCTAAGGGTCAAGATGAACTGCACTGATCTGTAACAAGAACTGTAACAAGATTCCAGTGCCAGGATTTGACAGGATCAGGAACTTGTCCTATAAAAAATGTCTTTCAAACCATTATTTTGTAAAGAGGGCCAGTGAGGATTCAAATGTTCCTTCATTTTTGGACACGTAACAGTTGATTGTAATATAAAGAAATACTATAACTTGAAACAAATCATTACAGTGGATGTTTACTGAAAAAGCAGCACTATAACCATTTATTTGCTTTGTTTCAGAGGGTCTAAAAGAGAGTAGATAATGGTCATTACTAAATTATGACTACATTATGTTTTTAGAATTATAAGTGGACGTCAGCAAAATAGACTTAAAAAGTCACATTTTTGAAGCAAGCATGGGTAAATTAAGCTAACCACAAGTTCAAATATTATATTGTATACGGTTTTGAATATATGCAAGATCTCAACTTTGCCTTGAGATTAAACCCCAACAGTGATTACAACATTTTGTTGATTGGAAATTTTCATGCCAGTCCAGCCTCACAAGTGGATGTTGTCTTTTAGGTTGCACCTATTTTTTAATCACATTAAATGTAATGAATTCATTAAGTCTTATAATATAAAGGGCACAGAGAACACACAAGATGAGAGGCTTTATTTTGGCGGTATGTCGGATGCATTCAGTAAGGAGGTTAGAAATCTGTCTAATAAAGTCTGAATTTGATTAGCGTTAAACCAAGAGTGACTAATAGGCCACGGAGTCTTTTGGAAGTGCTGACACAAACTCTTTCGTGATGATTTTAAAGTCATTATCTCTTAACTTTAAAATGGCTTCTTTCAATGCCCTACTTACACTAGCAAAGTTACTGATGCCAGAGTGAGACTGTGATTTGGTTTGAACCCTCTGTGGTTCATCTATTAACATGTGTTTCATTGTGAGGCTAAAACGAGGAGATCTAGGCTTCAAGCATTTCTTCAGTGCAGCACATGAAGCTGTTAAAGCAATTACATCTACGCAGAAGACACAGACCTGTCAACAGGCATTTCAATTGCTATTCATTTATTCTCAAAGGCTTAAAGGCATCAAATATATGCCATATATTAAGGATGTGTGTCACCCGTTCAAGAACAGGCCTCATTGTAGAGATGGGATATATCTGTGAGTCTTATTGACAGACAAAAAATCCAGACACCTGCTGTCCTCCAATAAGCATGTGTGGGTCTGCACCACATCCTGTTCACTGATATCCATCTGTATGGAGCCTATACCTTTGCTGCTGTTGTGATATGGGTACCATAAATGCATTTTCAGACCCATCAGTCAGAGCACCCCCCAGATCCATGTACTTAACTGAGGAAATGACACTTTTATCTCCGCGGTAAAGTTCATCCCTGATCTGTCAAGCTGTGAGACTGTCTGTCTTATTCTTGAGGTAATGTCAGAATATAAAAAGGCTTTAGCTTTCCACAGATTGCTAGCTCTCAGACAGCTCTTCAATCAGGGGGTTAACATCACATTGTTTCTCTGTCTTATTATCATCCTCTAGCATTGCTTCCATTCATTTTCATTTAACCAGAAGACAAGATCTGGCGCTCTTAAAAACATTCTCAAAATGGCAAAAAAGGGTTGCTCTTAAAACAAAATTGCCTGGACTGATGTATCTGGTAACTATGCCTAACACTAAGATGGAGTGATTTTAAAATACAAACATTCACACATGCATACACAAACACACACTCTCTTTGTTACTCTCTGTTTCTTTGAAACAGCACATCAAATTACACAGGCTTGTTTTAAGAGTATTATTTAAGAGAGAAGAAAATTGAAGTGCACAGAAAGAACAGCAGAGATTTTCTGCTGTGTACCTCAGATGGGGCTTAATCAACAGCTGTGTCTTGCAGAGTTTATGAACTGCAAATTTTAATAGCAAAGGCTGTTTGGTAAATTCTGCTGTCCTGCTGTCACAGGGGCTAAAAGAGGCCACAATCCTTTTCTCATAGTGCTGAAAAGTGCCTACTGCTGTTTGAGAGAGAAAGAGAGAAAGAGAGAGCAAGAGAGAGAGAGAGAGAGTTATGCTTTCTTTGCGTTTTTTTCCAGATACTACACAGAATCAGATTTAGAGGGTGTGTCTGGATAGCTTTTCACATACAAACGCACGTATACACGCGCACCCTTCATAAGACAAGGTTACTGCTACACGCAATTAGTAATACAGAACGGCATGATTTTAAAATCAAGCATTTTTTTCAAACCTCCTGTTTGAAACTGGGCTGGGGTTTATGTAAAGTCTTAACATAGACAACTGTGAAAAGAGTCTTTAAAGTTTCAGATGTTGACTAAGTTACGTTAGTCAACTAGTTACTAGTTAGCTAGTTACACTAGCAAATGTTAAATTCTTGATACAAAAAAACTAAAGGCAGGACAAGATAATGTACGCGTAACATCAATTATTCACTTCTTAAGACTTCTTTGAAAGTATTTCACAATGATAAAAACATGAAATGTGTGTTATATCTTTAATGTGGCACACATTGCTATTAACGTTCATTTTACTAGAAACATCTTTAGCTTATAAAGCTATAAAGTATTCAGTTTTGTAGGTTTAAATAAACATCCTTATCACATCAACACACTAAACCCTGGCAGCAGGTGCATTTGCTTAGCAGACTGAAATCACTGCCTCATCTACATGCTAATAGAAATCCATCTCTCAGAGAAACCGGCCAGCTAATGATCAGCCCTATTGAATACACTGAAAGCTTAAGTGCTAATAATGATATAACTGAAGCTTGGTGAGGGAAAAACAGCCGATAGAAAAACACAGCACCTGCAGACAGGAGAACAGATATGTATTGATGAGCAGCTAAACCTTGAGTTACCTGCTCATACATATGCACTGTGATACTTTGTTTGTCAGTAGCTATCAATTGTTTAATTGTCCTTTAAAAGTAAAAGCAAACAATTACTTTGTCAAGAGGCAGGTTCATCAATGTGATTGCCAGTACCTAATTGCATTTGTTACTACAAGCAAGGTGCAAATTACACAGGGTCAGACTCCTTTACAGCTGAAATCTCCCAGAAAGATATCAATCAAAATAAAATGTTGGGAGACGTCTTAAAAACAGACATATACTACAATGTTTTATTGTAAATATTATTGTTCTGTCTAATTAAATGTTTTTCAAATAAAATGGCTTATAGGCAGGCCCAATAAATGTGCAAAAAGCTCACAACCACATATTCATTCATAAGACACGTCAGCGAATGGACCACAGAGCATAATGTACATGTCAGTATAAGAAACAATTTGCTTCTATCATGGTTCTTTAACTGACATGTCCTCAACTGAACATTTTGCGAGAAAATAAGCATAGCACTTGCAAGGCCAATGTCATGGAAATGTCAAAATGGCATTCAAACTAACTTGTTCTTCTCGTAAATACGATCATTCCGACATGACTTGACGCACCATTAATCCAT
The DNA here is from genome assembly GCA_036877585.1 of Botia kubotai. NCBI lineage: Eukaryota > Metazoa > Chordata > Actinopteri > Cypriniformes > Botiidae > Botia > Botia kubotai. The sequence continues at coordinate 31,344 of JAZGTI010001141.1, read as the reverse complement.
TACATACGAATTGTAATGTGACTGGATCTTGGTTTTTGCAGATAGTTCTGGATTAAAACAGACGTGAGGACAGGGGGATTTGTTCTCTCTCCACCTGTGGTCCTATTAGTTGTCGAATCCTCCATGTTATTAAAGACTGAGAGGAACAGCAAATGGATCGTCTGATCTCATTCCAGTCAGTCTGCTGAGAGTGAACTCATTCAGATGAAGACAATGGTGCCTGAACTGGGTAAAATCAAGTTAGCTCATTTAAATGCTAATGTACATGGATCTATAATGGCGGGCTAACTGTGCAGCAGCTAAAGGAGAAAGATTTATTGCTCCTTCACATATCTATACTTGCTCTGGATCCATTTCTTTCACCCAGTGTGTTTTACAAGCAAGGCTTTGTCTTTTCTTATACCCGGAATAACAAATATTTTAGGCCTCAAGGAGAATCCATTGGTGGTACTTTAAATGTAGGTTGCAAGTTTGACTTACATAAGTAAAACTCTTCGATCTGACTACACCTCCACGCGTTTATCGTGTTGATGAGTCAGCCTCTGTATATGAATAGCTTTAAGCAGAGACTGCAGTGATTTAAGGTGCCGTTGTCCCAGCAGGGACCAGCTTCTGTGACCTTCAGACTGCAGTAAACACCGGCAGCTATGGCACAAGTGAATGACCCGAGGGTGTGAACAACAAATATCAACACATCATCATCTCTTGACAGAGAACGGGTCAGAGCAGCTTTTCCCCAGTCAGCAAACAGCACAACACACTACACAAGAAGCAGAAAGCAAAGATATCATTTTCTCCCATCCTATTGCAATAAAAATCTTTTTTTAATTCATGTATTATCTTGTGTAGACATTGCTATTGACAGATAAGAAGGCAGCACACGACTCATTGTCATTCAGGGAGGCTGCTTTTCAGCACTGCTGAGAAATGGAACACAAACACACTGCAAAAGACATTTTCACCTTCAAAGGTGGATCTTGACATATTCCTCATCTCTCTTCTCTGGAGTGATGCGGAAGACTTTAAAGCTGAAAGTGGGTGTAACAAATTATAAACAAGAAGGATCAATCAATTCTACAGAAGGCAGACATGTGTGCCCCAAGAAAGGATATTTTCTACTAGGAGTCTGAAAAGCTCCTGTGCTCCATCTGTTGTTCCACCTCCATTTGCCACACCTCACAATCTGTGATGTGGAGCCACGCCCACTGCCAGCTACAGTTTATATACCAGCAACACTTCACTGGCCACTGCCTCAGTCCCTTTACTCGGTTTAAGATTGACTCCAATGCTTTCAGTTTAATCACTGTTTTCATGAAATACTATTATGAAGTAATACTATGTAGCTTGTTAATGTTGGCATATAAACACTGCCCTGAAAAGGGACACTTACTTAAGCCACACTATAAAATGCATCAATGTCACTGTATTACATAAAGAAACATGAACCTAAGCGGCTGGTTTATTTAAATGAAAAATAGCTTCAGCACACTTAAAACATGTTCCTAACAAGACACTTGTTAGGTTTTAAAATATAACAAGTAATTGTGTACTTTCTGCTCCTAAAGCTTAATCCATAGTTCAAGCAATGATATGCATCTGATTACATTATATATCCACTTAAAATGACCTTGGGATCATGACCTTGGGAAGAAATTGCAAAAAAAAAAAAGTGATAAGGTCTTCCATCATTTGTTTGCAAATGCTACTGGTTATAGAGGTGATGACGATCCTTGAGTTTCTGGCTTTTTTTTCATCCAACCTCACATCTTAAGGAGTTTTTCCTTGCAACAGTTGCCTTTGGCTTGTTCACCGGGGTTATTACTGTTGTCTGCTCAATAAGGGATATTGGCATTTTCTATACAAGTGTCAACAGATGCATCTTAGACAGGAAGAACAGAGATAACATAAGAACAACATTTAGAAAAAGGATCCAAAACTAGAAAGTAAGTTATTCACCAATTATAAAAACACTCAAATTCCAAACAAATGTGTCTAACACAAAATGCCAACCACATTAAACATGTATACCTACAAACCATGCATAGATGTTATAAATCAGCTCACTCATTTAGATGAACATGACAGATGTTACATCAGAACGGGGGATAGTAAACATGCCAAGAGACATGAATTAATTACTTTTTCAAGGAATACACAGATTCGGTAATGATGAAAAGATAAAGAGCAATGTTTTTTTATAATCTTGTGTCAGATAGACTTTTCAAGAGTGAAAAATTGCTGCCCACAAACTGTTCTGTGATTCTTAGACTTAAATACAAAATGTTCTCTTCTTATTTTATCAAGCATTGGCAGGACAAAAGAACTTTTAGTAAGTAATTAAAATCGCATGGTGGGCTGCTCCCCGCCCCCTCGATCAGAAATGCAAATGTCTAATTCTGTACCAGGAGGAAAGCAATAACACAAAAGGCTTCATACATTATACTGGCCTGACAGCATGCTTCTTTCTCTCACAGTGCATAAAAGACACTTGAGCATATTTTTGAAATCTGACAAGTCATCCTGCTTGACTGCTCTACTATTTCAAAAGTAAACATCAGACTGACATCAAAGGAAATGGGAGATACATTCATGCAGGCAGCCTCTGTTGGATTCACTGATCTATGATATAAACATCAATATTAATCATTCCCCACTTTGATCAAAGGACACGAAAGCAAAGCATTGTGGGGTTTGTGTCCAGTGATGCATCTCTGTTTCATCTCATTCCACTGCACGTGGTGTAAAAGCTGATAAGAAATGTCATTTCTGATGTAAAAAGCCCAGCAACCAAACCTTTTTAAAGTAAACGTCATATGTAAAGGTAAAACTGAATGCCACATATTTTCCAATCAGTGAATCAGTAAAAGAGATTTTTTTATTGAAAACATGATCCCATTCACATTTATCAAATGTAGCAACAACAAATCAATACCTGACAAAGTATGAAACCTCACAAAAACATCTCTACCTCTGTACCGTGGCCAATAATATGAACTAAAATATGACCATGAAAGTTATTGTAAACCACAGTGTGGGCGAAGCTTTACTTGAATCATGTTTTTCTACACTGTATTTACCACATTCTGAAAAGCCACAGGCACACTGCTATAACCCATCCTTGATGTATTCTACTCTAGGGACATTAGCTTGCACTAAATTTGTGAACTACGCTAAAGGCACTGCAGATTTCCTGCTGATGTTTATCACTGGCAAGAATTTTTCCATTATTTTCATCAGCCCTAGAAAGTGTGCTATGGACTATCTAAATGGACCTCTTAAAGACCAGTGAGCTTCGACTAAAAGCAACAGTTTTAGCAATTTGTAGCTTTGGAATTCATATTAAACTGAGCAAGAATATTATTCTCTGACCCATGTCCTTCTCTGACTGGACTGTTACATTGTGTGGTGTTATTACACACAGACACAAGACTCAAAAAACTCAAAAAAACGTAACAGGAACACATATATCAGAGAGATTGCCAACCATGACAACTCACAGCCACATTAATAACACCAAAATATTCCAAAATATTCCTTCACTAAAGTCAAATTACTCAAAGTGAGTAACCTCGCCTCTCTCTCTCTCTTCCTCTCTCTTCATCTTCCGGATTCTATGAAGTCCAATTTAGAAACTTCCTACTGGTGCATAAATATCATCACAGCATGCTTCTGCAAACAGTGTTTGTCCTTCAGGATCAGAGCAGCACATACAACTGTTACTAGAAGGGCTCTGAAGGGATGGGTGGGGCAGTGTGTGTGAGAGAGAGAGCAGGTTGCCTGGACAAGAGAGCAGCAGGAGACTGTTGTGGAGACGGAACCACCAGCTGGGATCACACTCAGGAATCATCCACCTTTATAGCATTCACACTCATTCCAACTCTCTCTCCTACACAACCCTAAAGTGTCTCTATATGCCTAAATTTGCATGTGTATTTTAGATAAGTGAAATACTAAAAGACTTGACAACTATTCTGAAGTATCAAGTACAAAGATGAAGAGCAGGTGTGACTTATAACATATTTTCTAATTTACTTTGAATTTTTATGTGATTGTATCATCTTTTATAAAGAACTAATAAGCTTGAATCCTCAAGGCATATTTTCTGTTAGTGAAATAGTATTCTGATTTTATTGATCAGTTGAGGGGAGTGGACCAGCTATTGTTCTCTGGACAAAAAGGACTTCATCTTTTACAGCTGCAGTTACAAGTTTGAGCTTAAAACCTATATTTGTTGCTTAATTTATTGTTGGTGATGATAAGCTTCACAAATCAGCTAGAACTAGGAGAGGACCAGAATTAGAATTTTACCTATAACCTCGATTTTATGTGACAGGTGCTAAAGGAAAATTATTTAAGTATAGGTATCAGAATATCAGTATATCAGGGTACATACCAGCACAAACAGCAATCCAGTAGTTGAGGTATATAACATTTATCACACAAACTTCCTTTCTACCACCCGCTCTTTTGGAAAAGTCTTTCTTTTTAACGAGACGCGTCACTTTGTCATTTTCACATTTTAAGCCGCGTGAATGTTTATTAGGGACTAATTGAGAGAATTGTCACATCAAAGCGCTCGAACGAAAACGAGTTTAAAGAAAAACAAAGAAATCATAATCATTTCATATGCGCAATTTCTTGTTTACTGTATAAAAGATTTCAGATCGGATGAAAAGGAAAAGACTTTGGATGAATGACTGTAATATCTAACAAATATCCTACAGGATTGTAGCAGTGGGTTTGATGTTACGCCGTAAGGATGAAATCCTGCCGTGTCCTCCACTGTACACGAACGCATCTCTTCATTCTGCATCCACATGCTACAGTACGATAAAACAAAATTAAACAAAAAAAATCAAACCTGCCTACCTGCATAACAACTGGTGTTTGGATGTTCACATGAAGAAGTCCTCCGTGTTCAGGGGTAGAGAGTGGAATCAAACCGTCCGACAAACCCCTCGGCGCACAAACACCGCATAACAGACTGACGAGAACGCCAGCAGATAACAAGAACGACAGGGGGCGCTCTATTGCAGCTCTGGGTTAAACATCACAAACCCCACCCGAGACAGAGTGAGAGTGAGTGAGAGAGAGAGAGGTTGTAGCTTTCATTGTAATGAGTTCCCCTTAAAAGGATGCTGTTTTAATTTTATATAAAACAAGTCTTCATCAGCAAATCAACGAAGCCCAGCATGAAACAACTGTGGATCACAGCATTATTCTTTAGCTGTCTTGCTATTAATTCTTCTTTACAATGTGTGTTCATTCTTGAATTAATCACCATATAAAATTGATGTGTATCAAAATACCCATCAAAATACAAAAAACGATGCAATACAAAATCATCAGCAGCTGTCCTTGATGGCTTGTGGCGTAACTTATTCACAGACATTTGTTTTGCACTTTGAGGATTTCTACTAATGCATAATGCATTCCTGCTTCACTGTAAGACCAATTAACAATATGACATTACATAACATGAGATAAATTTGCGCTGTTGCCACGAACCATCTTCTCTTCTCTTAAAATGTATGATTAAATGTAAAGTGTAATCACAGCAGTGAAACGAATACTGCATTAGCCAAACAACTGCAAAGCTGATATAGTGATCAGTTATTATACAGAAATTATTTCCTGTCTCTTTTAAATTGTCCTGAACCAAACAAAAATGTATTTCTCACAGCAGTAAAACAGCTTCCAATGCCCCAGATAAAACCAGACGTGGTTTGGATAACTGTGCTGTTAGGGGACCTGCCACTGGGATACTGAAGACAACGATTACCATGCAGCTCCTCTTGCATAATGTTTAATCCAGGAAGGATTCATATTATGATGTTCTACAATATGGCAAAGCATATAAAACAATTTACAGATTTTTATTAGAAAACTCTAAAATATACTGTTCTTCATGAAAGATATTTTAGCTTAATTAAAATAATATTGATTTCAACCAGTGTAATATTCTTTATTTTTGACTTATTTTCCTCATATCAGATTCACAATAATGTTTCAGTTTTCCTATTAAAATAGTTTACTCATAAATGCAATTTTTCACTACAGTATATTAAAACTTTTTCACAATCTAATGCTGGCAAAACGTGGAGATATTTAAAAAGGTCTGACAGGTTAAGTAACAATTTCCCTGCCAGATAAAGTGAAATGTCAAAAACAGCTTGAAATGGCAAAATATCCTTCTCATTCTAACAACTGAAGGAGACGACAATGGAGAAAACTTCAAACAGGACCTTAGAGACCACACAGTGAGAAAACCACCAGCCCACAAACACTAGTTCCTAATCTCACTCCTCCAGTTATATCCAAAAGAAGCAGCTTTAAGACACAAGAACAAAGTCAACTTTCGATTTGGCAGAGGCTTGACTGCAGTGGAGAGATGGGTTTGGTCCAAGTTGTCTCCCAATTACGTGGTTCTCAGACAAAAAAGAAAACCTTCCATCTGTCTGCACTATTGAAAGCCAGATGAGAGGATTTCAGTTCACATTCATGAGCATGAGCGAGACTTGCCTGGCTTCTTATACTTTCATAACATAAAGTAACTCCTCCTTCTTTTTAAGAATTTTATTTTGTAGCATTATAATAACATTATACATAATGTACATAATGGAAATTATGACAAAGATTACCAGTGAGTGTGTTTATAAATGCCAAAAGAAACAGTGTCACCTAACAAAAATTTATTTATTCAATTTAAAATATCATTACATAGGAAACAAATATGGGCTAATTTAAAAAATGCCAAAGTGAAATTCTTTTCTTGCAAGGTTGTTAAATCAAATATTTAGATTCTGTCATCTATTACTCACCCATTAAGCCATTTAGCCTTATCTTGTACCAAACACAAATAACAAACACAAAAGATGTTCTGTGGAACACAAATGCAGAATGTTAGTGACTGACAGACTTGGTCAAAATTTCTTGTTTTCCAGTAAAGACAGAAAATCGTATGTGTTTGGAAAGACATAAGGGTAAGTGATTTTATATTTATGTCAAAGCTGAGCAACCTAATCAGATGTTTAGATGTTTAATCTCTGCTAGATAACACAATTACTTGAAGGCATGTGTGTGCCTCCAAATGTCTAGGCTTGCTCTACTCCATTAAAATCATTAGGGTGGAGAAACATTACAGGCTTGTCATGAGGTCCTATCTGTGGCTCTGGGCAGAGCAGTCTGATTTTCTTTGCCCTCAAGTCAGCCATTGCTGTATTGATATCATTAACCTGCAATCAGACAACAAAAAGTACTAAAATAGGTACACTGACACTACACTATGCAAGTATAATATTTAATACACTAAATTGAATTTTACATCCTTTTTCAAAATATATTTGGTACTACAATATGCTTTTCTACAGTCATGGCCAAAAATATCGGCACCCTTGCAATTCTGTCAGAAAATGCAACACTTCTCTCAGAAAATTGTTCCAATTGCAAATGTTTTGGTATTCACATGCTTATTTTTTTTGTTTTCACTGGAACAGCACAAAAAAACAGAGAAGAAAAGTCAGACTTGATCAAATTTCACACAGAACTTAAAAATGGACTGGACAAAATGATTGGCACCTTGTCAAAATGGTAAGAAATAATTGCTTTTCAAGAATGTGATGCTCCTGTAATTTGTATGTAGAAACACCTGTGGCAAGTAACAAAAAAGATAGACTGGAGTTTGCCCAAACTTATGTGAGAAAACCACAATCCTTCTGGGAGGATGTACTGTGGACAGATGACACAAAAGTAGAGCTTTTTGGTAAAGGACATCATGGCACTGTTTACTGAAAAAAATTAGGCATTCTAAGAAAAGAACACAGTCCCTATTCTTCTATAAACTCAGTTCTATAAACTTTGAGATTATATGAACGTTTTCTTTTTAACTAACGCCATAAACATGAGCTCTTTATGGCATTAATTAATTTATATTATTTTTTCCGTGGTAAAAAATAAATATTAAAATAAATTAACAAAATACATATAAATTAATAATAATAAAATAAAGAATAAAGGGTATAAAATGGAAAAGATACATTCAGAAAATAAGCAATGAAGTATAATTTTTAAGTGAAAATGTTGAGGCTATACGGAACGTAATACAGCGAGTCGTGTTTCCGGGGGTTGTGTTTATCAAACGCACGCTGGATTCCATTTGTCAGCAATGGTTAAAGGGAGCACCAGAAGTACTTTGGAGAGCGTTTTAAAGCTATTAAACACTAACACATCGCATACCCAGAGCTATTTCTCGGGTAAGATATTCATGGATCGTTTGACTGTTATATTAATACGGATGTGTTTGTTTCATTTGAGTTGGAAACTTTTGCTGTCTAACAGCTTTTAGATTATGCAGTAATGCGAGTAATTTAAGTATGCATATTTATAACGTTTTTTATTGGTGTTCATGATGTTCTGGCAACAGCAATTCTGGAAAGAGCTGGAGCTACAGAACACCGCGTTTGAGGAAGCAGTTGGGCAAGCTGTCACAGATAATGCTTAACGATTCTTAAAGAAATAGAGTGATCTAGAGGATGGTGATAATCAGGATTTGGAAGAGGAGAGTGTGGAGGAAGATTTACATGATGAAAATGAGGAACTTAAACAGAGGCCCAAACCATCTGAAGACAATGAGGAAGAAGACTTTTCTGGAGAGGACTCGGATGTAGACTTTGATGTAGATACATTTGAGAATCAAACCAAACAACATAGACTGTCTACTGACAAGTTATTAAACTCTAACAGAAGACTTAGATTTAGTAGCAACTTTCAGAAATGGAGGCTTTTTATGATGACATGGATAGAAGAAAGGGAAAGGAGAGCGCAGGGTAGGAAATAGTACTTTCAGGATTTGCCAACAGATGAGGATGAAGAGCTAATCTTTATATACCAGTGATAAAAGGACCCACCAACATAAAAAGCTGTAACACATTTCTCAATAAGTTAACTTACATTTACGCATTTGGCAGACGCTTTTATCCAAAGCGACTTACATTGCATATGTATATATATATATATATATATATACTATACATTGTTTCTGAGTATGTGTTAATGCCATGCTCTAACCACTGAGCTACAGTGAAGCCTTAATATGTTTCTCAGTTGACTGCCTTTGTCATCCCCTGAATTCATTGCACCAAGATTTGATCTGACAGGGAAGCATTTACATTTGTTTAAAGATCTTTAAACAAAAGATGACACAGGTTGTAAACTTGAGCCCAAGTCATCATTTGAAAAGTGATAGGAAAAGGTTTGGTTTTGTACTCATTTGAAATCAATTTTTGGTTTTGTTTTTCAGTTTTCCAAAAGTCACCACCATGTGTATTATGATTTTAAACAGTTGGCAGATAAAATTAAAGAAATGGAGAAAACAGCATTGTCAGAAAAGCCGTGGCAGCTGACAGGAGAGGTAACTGCACAGACTCGGCCAGAAAGCAGCATGCTTAAAGAAGATGTGGCGTTTGACCAGACCTCCAGGACAGGTGAAAATTACATAATGACCTTCCCAACAAAACAAGATGACTTTTTTTTTTAACTTTAATGAAGTTGTTTCTCTCCTCCACAGCTCCTGCAGTCACAGACAAACCATGTTACAGCTTGAGGAAATAATCAGAGAATCAAAGATCAGGTTTGTTTAAAATGTTGTCCAGGTTTTTTTGAGGGCATCTTTGAATATCTGATGGTGTAGAGGTTAGCCTGCTGGACTGTTCGTTTAACCTGGGGCATGCTGGTCTTTTTAAGGTATGGCATGATGTTGTAAGGAAAGAGAAACCTTAAGAAGAGGTGTTTAAATATAAGAAGAGACTTATCTAGCAGAGTATATCTTTAATGCTGTCTGAAATTGAATTTTTATGTCTTGTTCTGGATTGCAGGAATAAAGAGAAGAGGACCCAGCACAATCTGTCCATGTATAACTATGAATTTGAACTAAAAATAGATTTCCCTACTGATTACTGAAGTCATCTTAAAATGTTGAAATGTGTTATTTTTCATTAAGAGATTTTACTTTTTCTGTTTAGCATGTTCCTGAGAAAAAAGTGTTTTCCAACTTGCCTTCGATCACTGTGGCTCCAGTCAGCGCCAGTGACGCCACTCTGTTGGCTCCAGAGGAAATCAAGGTTTGTTCAGCTTGCCCTGCATTGCTTTACTTCCAGTTTAAAGCCATTAATCAGTTAACCTTGAACTGCACTTAAGTGTTCAGGAAAGCATTTACTTGTGAAAATGCTTTTCATGAATACTACAGTTAAATTTTGGAATCTTTGATTTGTCACTATTTTATCTATTATTCTTTAGGAGAAGAATAAGGCTGGAGTTTTGCTTGGAGACACAAAGAAAACAAGCACAGATAAGAAATAAGAGGTGGCTGAAATAGCTGAAGATTCAGGAATGTGCAAAAAAGGCAGAAACTCAAACAGGCAGAGGTGGGAAAAATAAAAAACAAAGCTGAAATTTAACAGACCCTCAAGAAACGGAGAACTGACAGTTAGTACCTATGGTTAAAGCATATAACATGTTTATATTAGCAGGCTGTGTGAGAAAAAACCAGAACAGTATTTCACATTTTCTTTGTGATTGTCCTTCACGTTTTTCATAAATTTCTGATACTGCTAATTTTTCAAATTTCTTGTAATTTACAATAGCATGATGGGATTGATAAGGCTCTCCATTCTTTCCAGGCTTTCTCACAACTACAGGACCAAGTCAAAAGCCAAATCAAGAGCTCTAAGGACCAGACACCAAAAAAGACATTTGTGAACAGGCTAGTTATAGTATTTACCAGTGTCAAATGTAATATATCTTTGTGTTTTTAGGAGGAAAGACTATATCTTGTCATTTTAATTAAAAGGTAAATTAAATTTCTATGCATCTGAGGTTAGTTTAATCTTTTCTGTCATCATTCTGCAGGACTTGTGATCAGTTCATCTAGTAGCATCAGCTGGTCAGAAGGGGGCATACTGCTAGAATGGTGTGCTGTATGGTTTACCTCACTATAGCTAAGGTTACGACTATTTTCACTTCATTAGATGTAGTATTTCTGTAAGTAGCGTACCTTCTATATTTAAAGAATGCTTTCACTAGTCTTGAAATTATTTAATGTTTGAAGCAAAAAGAACAGGTCAGTGGACAAAGGTAGCAGTTCTCTTTATAGTTCTCTTTTATTGTTGTCTCAAAATCTTTCCTGAGCTAACAACTAAAACCACAGAGGAAATCAAGAGTCTTCTGCAGACCTTACTGACCACCAACTTCCACACAAAGCTTTGAAATGTGTGCTATTCTATTCACACACCAGTTCACAAACTCCTCCAATGTGTTTAAAGCATGTTTAATATCCAGAGCAGAGAAAAGAAAACAAGTACACTGCAATTCAAAGCAAGGCACAGAAGATCTGAACAACATCCCTGTTTCTGTTTCTTTGCATACCTGAATAAATATCAGTGCTGTTTAGTTAATCAAACTGAGCCATGGAAAGAAACCGTTTTCATACACTTGACAGCATTAGTGGTAAACTACATGTGCACAAACACACTGTGTATTACTACAAACTAGCTAAAGGGTTTCAATGCAACAAAAAATTCAGTACCAGTTTTAAGTAAAAAGATTACATTTAAAACTACAGAAAAATACAGTCCCCAATCATAATAAAATAAGCAAGAACAATCTATGACAGTGACAGTCAGCCCTATCCTGGACCTCCACTCAGCATTAGACATTTTGGTTTCCCTTATCTGACATGCAACTGAGGTCTTGTGCTCTATTAATCTGCTGATCAGTTGAATCAGGTTCTGAGGGGCATTGCAGGACAGGGTTGAGAATCTATAATCTTAAAATGTTTCTGAAGAGGCTACATAAAACCAAAATTAATATTACTGTCCCATTTGTAAAATAACCTAAAACTAAATGAAATCAAAAGTTCACAGGTGCTACATTTAACTAAAGTTAATAAAGTCAAATTATTACTAATATCACAAACACTCAGACAAACTGGTCAAGACGCTGGCTATGTCCAATCAGCCAGCTGATTGGCTTGGGCAACTGTCAGTCACTTTCAAACAGCCATCTTGCACTTCAGTGAGGGAGGGGTCTACCAGACTGGGATCCAGCCAGCATGACAGACCTCCATATGTGCAGAGTTATTGCCTGCTATTGGGGTTTACACTGGTAAACCATGTCACTTTCTACATCAAGTTTTCACAATTTTGGTTATTCATTTTAATAAAGCTAACTACAGTCAGACCTTGCCAGAAGGTTTTAGGAAATCTAAAACAATGTTATGGTATAAAGATAAAATAAACACTATTTATAACATAGATTTAAGTTAGAATTCTACTTCCTTCTCCAGCTAATGCCACAAGCTCTACACAAAGATCCAACATTATTTAAACCAAAGAAAAACAGTCCACACAGGCAGTGTAGAAAAGATCCTAACAATTCTTTCCAAGTCAGAAAGATGTGCGATTGGAGCTATATATTTAATCGTGCAAACAAAAGGAACAAACAAATCACCCTCCAACAACTGAGAACCACACCTATACAATCATTAAGAAACCTAAACAGAATTGAGATTATCTTTAGGCATCTTCATGTTTGTCCACCGCACAGATCCCAGCAGTCTACCCTCAGATAGTCTCATTAGCCAGTGTCTCCGTAGACAGCCAGATCTTGGCTCCGTTGAGGAACTTGCTAAGAGGAGTCCCCAAGAAGCCGGGGCGACACAGGTTACCCACAGGAGAGAAAGGAAACGAAGAGCTGAGGTACTCCGGGGGAGCAGGAGACTGCTGAGGGGTTGAGGCTGCCTTAAAGTACATTTTGCTGTGTTCCACAAAAGGATTGTTTGGGGTTCCTCCCACACCTTTATACTGCCTCAGCTGGTTCTGGAGCATCTCAATCTCGTCTGTAAGCAAAGAAAGTTTGTGAAAGGTGGTGATGGGGCCACCCTGCGAAATCTGTATCTCGGGGACCCAACGCAGGAAGTAGAGCTTCCAGAGGGAGAGGTGAGATGGTAGGAGCTGGGGAATCAGAAGGCCTTGTAGACTGACAGAACGAGAGAACCAGTCCCGAATGAAGCGTTCTGATGGTGTCTCTGGCTGCTCCCGTGCCTGGGCCAAATCAGAACGGAGACGCAGCACAAGGGAGTTCCGTCGTGTCAGGGTGTCGTACTGTGCAAATGATCCATTCCGAAGGGCGGAGGGCAGACCTCGCAACGTAGAGCTATAGTTTTTCTGGGGAAGAAACAGGAAATGCTTTACAGTACTTATCTGAATATTAGTTATTGACTAATACAACAAATATTCTGAATTCTAAATATTATCATCATCTGTCTTTTAAATGTCACTAAAGCACACTCACTAAACTGCTACATCATTTTAAAGACAAAGTCTATTCTGTAGAAGACTAGCAGAGATTAAATTCTCACCTTGCTTTTTCTGTGTGTGAATGTTTTTACTGTGCCATTCTGCACACATGTGGCAATTTTACCCACATACAGAGGATTGTTAAAGAGAGTCTGATCTTTAAGGCTGAACTGCTGAGACCAGTCCCACACAGTGGGAAAACGGAGAGCCTGGTTCTGTCCCAGGTTAATGCTCTTACTGCTAGCAAAATCCTGAAGGGATGAGACAGAAAGAGCCAGACAAAGATGTCAGGACAAAAAGGTCAAAGCAGGGAGAGATAAAAATAATGTCATTTGACAAGCTACTGACATATCCTATTATAACAAATAATTCCAGTTTTGAATGGCCTACGTCTTATTCAATAAGGTATTGAAAAACCCTAAACCAGCTGCAGTATTATATTCAATCTTATATAGGCAATGCACCTCAATTTAATTTTATTTTACACGTGACAAGCTGGTATTAAAGCTATTCTTGGCTACTGTAAGAAAGAAATGAACTACATTACTTTGCATAATTTACTATGACTATTTAATTATAAAAACATTAATAAATCCAAAGTATTAACAAAATTAATGTATTAAACATTGGTTTCCCTTGATATGGACTTTTAAGTTAATTCGTTGAAAAACTGTTTACAGCTAAGTTAAGTTAACCAAAATAAGCTCAAATTTAAATCCAATTCACACGCACACTGTATATAACAATAATTATTAATACAACAACACAATAACCAATTTCAAATAATAAAGAAATCATCTAACCCTGCTGTACTCTGCTCTTTGTCGGGGACAGTTGAAGAGGAAAGTACTAAAGACAGGAACCCACATACTGTCCCCCAGTACGGTCAGATAGACCTCAGTGAACTCAAACGCTGCTGGATACTGATTCCACAGCTGCCACACACAGTCCAGAAACAGCAGAAACACAGGAGACTGCAGAGAAAGCACTCTGATCAACAGTGGGACACAAACACATAAACAAAGACTCAACAAGATATCAGGATGTGATTGTGTGTTGAAGCTGTGGCACCTCCTCTTTGTCATTCTTCTTCAGATGGTTACAGCGGTCCAGGAAACGATGTCCAGCCATTACCCACTCCTTCTGAACCAGACCCTGGAAACCCTGCAGACTCCTGCAGTGAGGATCACACATCAGCTGCACCAGACAGGAAATCACACAGCTCAGGTCCCGATCCTCCTTCTCTGTATACACACATAAAATCATTTATCACTAAACATAAAACTGACATGTAGGAGGCGCCTAGTCCCTTTTTGCCTAAAAAAAAGACAGGTTATTATAAATGCACTTCCAATGGAAACATTAAAAAATTGTCTAACTATCCAGTTAAAAAAGTAAACAACATGGTACCACTTGGGGATACAAGGAAGACTAAAGTACAGTTTACATGAACTTAAGTTCTGTGATTTTCAGCCACAGAAAATGTAGTATTGTCAGTAATGTTTAACCAGAGGTTTCATCCAACCAAAAAAGTAGTCCCACTTTCTGATACTATAATAATAAACATTTTCAACAAGCCATGGAACACAGATTTTGCCTGTAGACATTTAAATTGTAAATAACTTTAAATATTTCCTAAATGTACACCAGGATGGTGCAAAGAAGAACTGTATCTTACCTAGAAGTATGACAGAGACATGTCTGCTTTCCAACATATAGACAACCTCAACTGCATGCCGCAAAAACGTCCTGTGAAAACACCAGAAATGGCACACACAAATCTTACTAGTGCATATGGCAGCTACAACTCAACACAGAACTTGAGAATGAACAAACATAACTCATGCCTATTTAAAAAATCTTTGGCACAGATTTAAAAAGTTGGGAGATCAAACATGCTGCTGGTGACTGCTGAGTGTTTCGCTGTCATACCTGACATACTCCATCCATCTTGAGCTCTCTAAGCAAGAAAGCCACTTCTCTTCAGACTCCTCAAAGGGTTCTATACATGCAAACAAACAAAATACAGACCAAAAACATTGTATTTTGCACAGAACAACTCAAGGACAGGACAACTGTTAAGGTGTACAAGGTGGACAGGACAACTGTCTTTTCATCCATCATATTTTTAATGGTTCTAAAGGCAACACTGTATGACACTGAAATGTCCAAAAACATTTCAATTAGGACAATTCTTGGTCCTACTTTTTGGTACCTACTTTTAGGTTAACACGGGTAAACATATGGGTAGTCTAATTCAATCTAGTGAGTACTGCTGAATAATCACGTATTTTAAAAATACGTGTCCTTGGTTACCTATAACACAGATCTGTCTCAGTTTCAGAAGAGCAGCTTGGATATCCTGGATGGTTGGGAGGTTTTTGTCCAGGTCTGATTTAAAGACGTCGCTGCGCAGGGGGTGGCTTTTAGTTATGGCATTGGATATCCTGCAGAATCACAGAAGAATGTTTTTTTTAATAGGTTTCAATCTAAAACATTACAACCTGGTGATAAACTGGTGATAAATACAGCATGTGACTGTCTGTTTCTTTATTTCTCAGCGGATCTGGTAACCTTATTAAGTTGTTGTGCCAAAAGATAAGAGAAAAGCAGACAACCGTCAAAACAGAATTTATGGAACAATAATATACTGGAAAATAACTGTTCCAGAGTGCATTATCGGATTATTAGATAAATGTAATCTACTATCTTACAAGTCTAGTTACTGATTCATCTAATTCTGCTTCCCTTAATCAACCTCTACATTTGAGCTCTTCCCTATAGAGCTCTTAGATCTCTTTCTCTTCATTAATTATCTGTCTCTTACCTCTGCTCTACTTTCCTCTGCTGCTGCGGGTCACTGATGTTAGACATTCGGACCAGAGCACTGCCACTGGGGTGATTCCAGCACCACATCTACAACACACATACAACCACTCTTCAAACCAAGCCACATGTCTGAGATCATTACATACACATACCTATACCAATGCCTTACTAAAAGTCATTCTGCAAAAATTTTTAACCGTGACACTAATTGATGATTTTTTCTCAAATTATAGAACAGACTGAGATGGTAAAAGTGATTTGTAGATTGCCTGCCTTCTCGCTCCAAAAGCAATAATCCAGACTGGTATACAGCACTCACCGGGATACGCTGAGAGTTGAAGCAGCAGGCATACTGTTTCAGATCCTGATCCGCTAGAGATACCGGAACCACAAAGAACTCTGGGAGACTATAGACAGCAGGAGAAATGTCAAGCGTAATCAAACAGGATGGAGATACCCTCGACAAATGCTGTGAAGCTGTCGCTTTTTTTGTGTCAATATTATAAACACACTGACCCAGTACTGAACTGTGCATGTGGATCAGTGCTTCATTCCAAAGGATTAACTACAGTAACTCTACTGTCTGCCTGAGCAGATTCACATGAACCTCCCATCATTAAATCACTTACTTCCCTTCACCCTATGAGATGACTTATTGGGATGATTAATTCACCTCCATTGCAGTCACATCATGTTTTGTGTCTCACATTAAAAGATTTTAAACTTTATACTTAAACTTTATACATTATATTCTTTTTATCTGTAACGACATCCCAAAGTTATGAGTCTAACATGCAACAGTCATCTGTAAGACGTTTATAATCTAAGTTCACAAAATAGATTAATTCTTACATAGTCTCACATATACCCACTCA
Source organism: Botia kubotai (assembly GCA_036877585.1). Lineage (NCBI taxonomy): Eukaryota > Metazoa > Chordata > Actinopteri > Cypriniformes > Botiidae > Botia > Botia kubotai. Next base: position 14,288 of record JAZGTI010001141.1, on the reverse strand, counting down.
CCTGGGTGAGATAAAATAACCTTGATTGATAGTGCACACCCTCCATTCTGAGGCACCGGTACGCTTGATCTCTCTGTCCCAGTCAGAGGAACAGTCGAAGAGAGGGGTCTGCCGCCCCCTGCCAGGGTCCACACCATTCACCTGCTCACCTGAACACAACACACAGTACATACAAATACATGCCTCCGTTTCACATTAAAAAACTGAACAGATTTAATCAATTACAATTATTATTTGGTTTTACTAATCTGAACATGCCACTTATATTGGCATGTTACATTTTTGGAGATCTTAACAGCACTTAAAGATTTTAAGATTTTAACAGCACTTTCTTTTAACTTAACTTTAGTGAACCTCCACCTTACATTTATGTTTATAGTTTTTCAAACGTCATTGATATAATCTGTTTGTAAGTAAAAATCCAAATCCCTGCACACACACTGCTAGTCAAGCATGTAATCTCTGAAGGCCTAGTACTGTCAAACTACTTTTTGTGACAATGGACACTGCATTAAAAACCCTTTTTTATATCCAAATAAATTACACATGCAAGACAAATGTATTTACAGTATGAATCAGTATTACAATGCACATTAGAAGGTGAGAAGCCTGCATACTGGCAATGTCACGTTACCCTCCAAATTCCATTATTTTCTTACATTTACTTCTTAAATGTTATAGTGTAGCCCAATAATAACAGCCATGTAAATCCTAATACAAGCCTTACTATTTATAACTAGGTTTCTGTCAACATGAACATATTGAATTCCCTGGAAAGTTTCCTCATGTCTTGACATGCATGAAGGTTGAATGTATGGGCCGCTTGACTCAATTTAGCAGCTCGCATGGAAACAGTGCGGATCATTTGCAGTTGAAAGTGCATGTGTGTGTTTTCATACCTGTTGATCCGTGGTATCGTTTTCCAACGTATTCAAAGCCGAAGAGTAGCTGTGGGTCAGCAGGGTGCGAGTAATGAGCGATGGCCAGGCATACCTGTAAGAGCACAACACACAATCACATGACTGCAGACACAGCCTCATACAGCATGACCTTCACTGAAATTTCCACTGTGATTTCCTCAGGAGACAGAGCTGTTAATAATTACAGGAAAATTCCCCACTGCTTTCAGCTCTCAACACATTTGATATTTAAAATACAGCCAATGTTCCCTATACAAGTTATAATACACCCTCCCCAGAGACATTATGGTGCAGATTGGGAATGTTACTGTCTTTTTCTCATAATTTCTGCTTTCCTGGAACACCTGTTGGTCAGCTCCTGTTTATTAATTCAGAAGAGCTTTTCTTGGCACAGCTGTCGGATCCAGGCATGGAAATATTTAATAACACTGCATGCAGAGGCTGCGCTTCAACTTTACTTCACAATTTACAACATAAAGCAAAATAAAGGTATGTTACAGTTGCAGATGAGTCTCTAAATCATGAATGTGCTAAGAGAAATTAAGAGATAAAAATATAACCACCTCTGCCCTGCAACCAAAGAATTTAATTAATCTTATGTTTGTATTGGCAACAACAGAGCAAAGTTTTCAGCCACCTGTAGGCTGGCAGTACATTCCTCTGGAGGCAACAAAACAAAAGCAGATAAGGCAGATTGCTTTAATTGTGAGCATAAGAAACTATGTGCGCAAGTTAACAGCAGCTCTGTAATTTCCATCTGGATATTTTGAAATTACCAACTGGCTTTTTTCCATCATTCATAAAGAAAAACACGAAGTGCTTGTGAGTTAACGGTGCCTGGTAATTAAACATTAGACATTTCCCTACACAAGACGACACATTCAAACCCAGAAGCCCCAGTCCAAACACATAAGCAACATTAATTAAAATCTGGTTGTTAGGTCTAGTCAACTGACGTCTGGATTTAAAGTTATAACTTAACCAAAAGTCTGTCATTTACTCACCCTCAAAATGTTCCAGACTTAAGAACTACTGTGACAAAATCACTCAAAAACTCAAATGAAATACTCAAGTCACATACACAAGTACTCAAGTACTCAAATACTCAAATATACTCATATACTAAGAACTGACTGCGAATGAATCTTATAGTCTTATTTGTAAATCTGCTAATTTGGAAGTATTATGCAAAAGTTGTACAAAACTCGATTCGCTGTACTATTATTGTGTCATGTAAACTTGACAGATGTGGTCAATATAAGCTGTTTTTACTTCAAAGTAGATTCTGTTAGTGTTCAAAGTAGATTCTTCATAGTAACATAGATGTTTGAAACAACATGACGAGTAAAACAGAATTTTCCTTTTTAGGTGAACTATTCCTGTGATGGAAAGCTGCCTGTGTTAGATTCCTTTTACTATGAATATATCATGCATTTTCTATAAAAAGTCTATAAAAATTACAACCATAATATGAACAAGAGGTGTGTTTCAACGGCTGTCAGAGAAATGCACTCTACTTGTCCTTCACATAAGCTTCATAGCTTAGCATTTGCTTGCATGAGGAACAAAAGCATCAGAGAAGCTCCGGAACTGAACTTCAGGATAAATGTGCGTGTTTGCTAAACGCTCAGAAACTGAGAGTCGTACTCAATAGGCTTTTTGTTCCTGCAGTTTTTTGTGGTGCTTTCTTGCCTCTCACTCCCCCCTTCTTCACACATTCTCAGGAGCTGGCAGACTGTCTATAGCTGAACTCTGGCACCTCTTTTTTCCACCTCCCCCTTTTCCCTTACTCTTTCTATACCCCCTTCCCTGTTGCCCCTAGTTCAGGCACTGTCGTTGAAAGAATTTGGTAGGTAACTGCAGGTGAAACTCTCAATTTCCCACCCTGAGCTGTTTCAATCTTACATTTTCCTATTACAAAAAGGAAAACTCCCTTTCCCTCTTTCAAAAACATAAACAGGTTTAAATGCTGCCTTTAAGAATTTGGTGACTAATCTGCGATGACTAACAATCATTCCACAGATACTGTGGAAACCGTTCATTTGCCTCTGAGTCATGCTACAGGAATGGCCAATCAGGACCTGCTATGCTAAAGAAATGATGAAATAGGAGGCCGTTATCCATTTCTGACAGTCACTGAGTCAGGGGCACAATGTGGAATGTGCGTTTTATTCAACATTCCATGTTGCCAGGCAACAGCAGCTGTTGTGAAGCAACAGGATAGGTTTGTAGGCCGGTGTGAGTCACAGAGCTCAAAGCTTATTGCACAATTAGATCAGCTTGTATAAAAAGAGTTTTTTTCTGCTTTATAGTGCAGATATAACAGGAGGGAGAGACATTTCTCAACAGAGAATGCTTTATTTTATGAGGCATAGATCCTCTGATGGTTTTGTTGGGAACATCAAACACTCCAACTTTTCACTGTGGTGCTTTTTTTGCCTTTTAAGTCAGTCCTGGAGAAAAGTCAAAAGAAAGGCATAATTAAGATGCTAAATGTCTGGAAGACCAAAAAATACTGTAAAAGGTGATCATAATATATCCAACTTTAAAGAGTTACAAAGTAAATGTTAAGGGAAGTCAATACTTGTTGTAATCCAACAAAAATAAATTCAACAATGGACTTTTGTCAGATATTTAAGATCAAACATGAGTCACTTTAAGACAGCATGTTTCTTTTCAAAAATACATAATTCGTCCATTTTGTTGCACTCTAACCAGTTGTTTTTTTAACAACAGCAACTGATGCTAAAAATTAGTCTAATTATTCACAGCTTCCTTAAGACCAATGAGTTGACTAGTTGACAGTCAGTCCATGAGTCAACCCACCCACTAGCTGATTTTACAAAGGTGTAAGTAAAGTTAAACTAGGCAAACTGCCCTTCGATTTCAGTGAGATGTATTTTTGATACCACATACTATTTCATAAGAGGCCATTTGTGTCCCATATGTGTGCAGTGCTATAGCAGGAATAGATGAATACGGCTTCTCTCAAACTAGTCCGAATGATAGATGAGACACAGCTCATTACAAGTCTGCTGTAGATTCAGCGTCAGGGTGGATAAAAGATATGCTGCCTGGGTGAAGAGTTAAACTATAATCCCCTCATCCTACAAGCTCTTAGCAGGGGAGAGAAGCAGACGAGAGGACAGTCTCGTCTTGCTCTTCCTGAAACACCACAGGCCTGTAGCTCTAGCTAAAGATTCTTTGGTTTTGGCTTAAGTGAGGCAGTGACAAAGCAAAATGCTGGTTAAATATTTAAAGAAAACTGCATATACAAAACCAAACACTTCAGCTTCATGCCTGGATGAACCCAAAAACATGCTGGAATTCCTGCATGGACTTATTTGTTGACAAGTTCAGTGGAAAAGGACAGTCAGACTTAAGCTAGGGGCTTTATTCAAAGCCATTAGCTTTTAATCCTCTTACACTCTTAAAATCCACAATTGCTTGGAACATGAAAATGTGTGAGCGTGTGGGAGTGTGTCTGTGTCATAAGACTGTGAGGTGGGTTTCTTATGCATGCATGTATGTATCATGTACCTTTTTAGCGCTCTCGGGTCCAGCCTCATCAAAGCAGAAGCGGATGACACGAAAGTCCTTGCAGTAGAGGATGAGTTCAGTGGGGTTAAACTTCAGCTTCTGATTGGATCCCAAAACCTTCTGCTTCCCCTTAGCATCATTCACTAGAAAGACACACAAACAAGTTTTTGGATTTGATAAAGACAGTAGGAGTGAAGGGAAACAATGTAGTGAAGACAAACAGCTATTTATGGACCACATCACCTGAAGGTATAGAGAACAGGACAATATTACCAAATGCTAAAAATAGACTAACAGAGAGAAGATGGTCACCAGAGAAAAAAAAGTATACATATATAAGAAAGCACATTATGGCTCTTGCTCTAGAACACAGACATTTTTCATTTCTCTGGTGGGCAGTAAACTATGAATAAAAATATATAAAAAAATAAATAAAATAAAAAGTTTCAGATGAGAGCAAAACTAGTTTAAATCAACACAGCATGTAAAACTGTAATCTACGACAGTTAGTTCCGGGCCACTAACTTGATTAGACAGCAATGTTCCAGTGCTGATATTTTGTATAACATTGTTTCAGTGTTTATATCAGTCTGTCTGTGTTCATTATATAGCTATCTCCGGAATTATTTTCATTGGTGGATTAAAAATAAACAAAATAGCTGACTGTGTTGCGCATGAAGGGGAGTTACTTGATATTAACTTCTCATAAACAAGAAACAAACAAAAAAATCAAAGGGGGGCAGTTGTGGCCTAGTTAGAAAGTCAGACTTCTAACCAGAAGATTGCCGGTTCAATTGCCAATACTGGCAGGAAACAACTGAGGTGCCCTTGAGCAAGGCACCTTACCCCTAACTGTGTGTGTTTACAATTCACTACTCCAATGTGTGTGCACCAACTGGTTGGGATAAATGTAGAGGACAAATTCTGAGTATGGATCATCATACTTGGCCAGCACGTCACTTTACTTCCCTCGTTTATAGAACTGTTGTATCAAAGCAATATCATGTTCACAATTGTGCTGTGGAACTGAAAATCAACCTGGATGTGTTTTGGCCATAGTCACATGGCATCAGACATTACTGCTTATGTGATATAGCCCAAGTAAGCATCACTATATTTTCACAATTATAGCAGACAGAAAGAAAAAAATAAAACTTTACAGATTAACATTTGTATTGCTCCTCATTTAAAAAAAGAAAACAATAGATTTGCTTTCAGTTTTATAATTAATATAGTATTAGGACAGTCTTCAAGAACACCAGCCCGAACTGTGGGGGTCACTCTGCATGCCTTACTGACTGAAACTTCAAAGAACATACAGGGTGTTTTTGCCAAGCCTGAATCTCTTATAAAGGTCTTTGTGAAGTCACTGACAGACAGAGTGAAAGAATAAAGCAGGTCGTTTAGCACAGCAATTCAACACTTGGGGGGCAAAGTCAGCAATGAGAGTAGTGCACGGATCTAACACAAACAAGATTAATCGGGCCAGGCTCGGGCCGCAGTCTGTCTGGATGAGCTCATCTAGAGCTATGCTAAAAACAGCCAACCAAACAGTTTCTGTCACATGTGACTGCATCACTAGTGGAAAAAAACCCAAGCAAACAAGGTTACAATTATTCTTTGAAAGCACATGACCCTTTGTGTTATGCTAACACAAATATTGTAGTAGGGAAAAAGAAGAAGAGACAAGCAAAGTTAGCAAAGACAGACAAAAGCCAGCCAGTGAGCTTATGCGTTAGGAGTCTTAAGAACTATGAAAGAATAAACTCTGAACAATACAATTTTCTCTAGGACATCAGAACACATTTTAGGCACAGAGGACAGGAGAGAACTAAAGGCAGAACATATGAGGAGACATTCTATATAAAGCTGCATATGGTCTGACCAATGGCCTCAAAACACTGTCGTTCAGGCTATTAAAAGCATTAAGGCATGGTAGAAACATTTTAGGAGAGCCATATAAATGTTCGCTATAGTATGTCCTTTATAACACGCAAGAGTATATGATCAGCTCTTAAACAGCCCTCTGAATATCGGCAGAAAAGAGCAGCAGCGCAAAGTCTGCGTGCAGTGTGGCAGCTGGCCTGCAGGTGGTTGGGAAGCGTGATACAATGTGTTCAGGTGTTGCAGAATTACCTGTTACTACCTGCTCCACACAAGCCAGTGGAACATCATGCTCACCCAGGAGACGGTGCGTGTACTGGAACCTCTTTAAATAAAAAACAAAACACAATAATACTTTACTACTATACTTTATTGCTGTGAACCTATTGTGATATTCATAAATGTAATTCCATTACATGTACTGGTTGCATTACATTCCAATTTTGGTCAACATTATCCAGTAAAAAGAGCTTCATGTACCGTGGTTGGTGATATAAGCTCTCTACTAACTGACCTATATTTTGAAACACGGTAATAACTGACCTTGTAAGTCAGCTGTGATAGCTAACTGACTGAGGTTGATGATTAACATATGTAACAGCAGACTTAGAGCTCCATTACTGGAAGGTGTGACTACACAGGTTCATACATACAGCACTTTCCGCTGCTATAGAAAAGAACTTTTTTAACCCTTTAATTTTTACAAGGTTTCTGGGAAGAGAGTTAATCATTTTCCGTTTTGCATTAAAAAATAGCAAAGCAAGCTAAATCAAATGTAATCACTTTAGCTAGAAGTTTTAAAGTTAGCAATTTTTGACTTTGACTTCAGATAAACTATATACAAAATGGTTAAAAAAAATGGAGTGGCGCAAACCTTACACAACAGAATTGTACATAATAATAATATTAAAAATCAATAACTTAAAAACCTAAACTTTTGACTTTGTCAGAAATGTCTGTGCTTACCTGTCGTGGCAAGGAATTATGGGTAATGAAGGAAACCTTAAAGTTGGTACAGACAAGTTTCCCCCACAGGTCATCCTGACAGCTTTCCCCTCCGATGCATTTCCTCACAAAGTTTGCTTCGTTTACAACTATTTCACCTGTAAAACATCAAGTAAAATTTCAAGGAAGGAAAAATAAAAAACTAAAACAAGTTCAGCAGAAGTTCATGTTTTTATTTTGTTTAAAGATTATGACATTAGCCAACCTAGGAACAGTTAGTGCAAAAACAGATAAAACAGGATGACTGGATCCAATGCTGAATATCTTTATTTGTGTACACAGATAAAATGTTTGGCAATTTTTTTTATTTTCTTAAGAAAAATCTTAAAGTTTGAAAGGGACTGAATGTCCATTAAGCTAGCACACAGGGTTTGATCTAGGGTCTACATACACAATTCACAAATTCATACTTAACAAGTAAATATTACACTTTACTTTGTGAGTTAACTGCCAGTTGGCCAGTTGCCTTACTACTCTGCAACATTAAATGGTTTTAGAATGTAAACACAATAGGCATATCTTTGCTGAAATAACTGAAACCAGAAATTTAAAAAAGAATTGAATCATTAATTGAAACATCAAAATCTACACAACAGGTTTCTTCTGTGCCCTTTATAGGTGGCAAATAACAAAGCAACAATAAAAGCTGTGCACCATCTCAATCTGTGTTTATCTAAATGTCATAACTGAGAAAAGCAACAGAACAGACAAGGCTTTAAATGCATGCCGTTTCCCCACAGAACACCAGCAGTTTCCTAATAAAGGTTTGCAATAAGAAACACACTGAAAGACTTCAGGAGCAACAAGACTGATCCAACATCCTCTGATCACTCAGGTAACAAACACTTGAGCCTCTTCAGGCAGGCATTCCAGGGAAAGCCCACTGAGAGGGGACTAAGATTCTACTTTCATGTTCATGGAAGAATTATGTTCTATTAAAGAAAACAACCTGTTACGTAGACTAAACAGTCACATAAACCTTTTCATGGTGCTTACATGCTGAGAGTCCAGAACATACTTTTTAACAAAAAACATGAAAAGTGCGGGGTTCATCAAAGACATGCTGACGATAATAACCAGCACAGCCTTTAGGATGCAGAGGAAATAGATTGAGACATACTCTTAAACAGAATCTGCTGACGTTTTTACATTTTTCATGCTGATTTTGATGCAACAGATTTAAGATTACGCTCTTGTATAATAGTAAAAAACACAGTGGAGCTGTGCTGTAGCTAACATTTCAACTTCCATCTTTGTTTAATCTTGACAGACAGCCACAAGACGCCTGTTGCAAACAGAAAAACACTGAAATAGGGAAACCCACATTTTTCTAAACATAGCACACTTCCTCTCTTCATTCCACGAAACATCCTGATCAAGAGACAAAAATAAAGAGATCTGTATATGTTGGACAGGAATAATCAAGTTGCTAAGAGGAAGAGTAAGAGGGAAGAAAACACAGACTCCAGCTGTGAGCACTTTGTGTGTGCGCGAGGAGAGCAGTGTTTGTCAGGGCTGCTCTCTCTCACAGCTGGGATTGCTTTCAGAGGTTACACTAAGGCAGGGTTCAGGCTAACTAAGATGGAGGTTAGTCTCTATGGTAAATCTTTTGGATATAAGGTAGAATACTGATGACAGTTTCACAAAGAGTGTCACAGGCCACTAAAACCCTCCAAGAAAACCAATCAATTTATGACTAGGAATGCTAGGAATTTGTTCCTGCTAAAATCTGTGGAACAGTTTTCCACAGAATCTGCACAGCTGTCATTTACAAAGTTCTGCTGATTTCCTGCTGTTTGTATGCTGTTATTGAATACTTATATATAAGCCACTAATTAAAAGGAATGCTTTGTTTTACACGCATCAAAATATTTAATTCCATTCTACAGAATTCCTCAGACTTCCCTTTATAAATCTATCCTAGAAAATGAAAAACTTGACAGCTAATTAAGTGTCAGCATGAAGACCCACAAAATCTTTTTTCTATCACAGTTTGACAAAATTTACACAATTACCTCTTTCAGTGAGCACCACGCATTCAGCCTGGCTTGCTAATGACCATGCAGTGGTCTTGTTTGCCCTGTGTGCCCATGTGTGTGTCAACGTGTGTCTGATTGCCACTCTGCAGGGATTAACCAGCAGCTCAGCCTCTGTAATCTACCAATAAACAACAGCAGATCTGTCTAGACTGCCGATGGGAGGGATATACAGATAACAGGGTTGGCAGATGCACAGTGACAGTGTGAATGCAGCCAAATAAAGCTACATTGCTGCATGCAACTTTTATTGCTTACTTCTTCAATGCAATGGGAATTGTACTTGCCAGTTAAAACTAGTTGCCACAAATGTAAAGCATTCTGAGAGACCTTTAGCATGTTTTGCTATGCTGTTAATAGAGTCTGGATGAGAAACTTTATGACCAGAATAAATGTGTACCAAATGCCATGGCAAGCTGTCACATAAAACAGCTGGTATTCTAATAATAACCTCAAAAAAGAATAAAATATTTAGGCATATGTGATTCAGTATCTACATCCTGTTTTGGGGGGAAGAGTGTTTAATCAGGGTACCTTTAGCTGGGTTCTAAACCTGAGGATCAGCACTGAATGTGCGTATGCTAATGGTCAGATCCTGTCTATGGCTAAAGCGGGGAGGACAGAGAACAAAATGAATACTGTAACCGTAGGATGCAGTGTTCTTAAGGTCGGATCGAGTTCAGCACAGGAATTCTCTCCTGTTGCCTTGTGATGCAAAAGTCACCTCAGAGTAACATGGTAACAAGAACAGAGAGAGAGAGAGAGAGAGAGAGAGAGGGAGAGAGAAAGAAAGAATTTGTGTGGGTTTGTAAAACGACACTGTTCACGAGACAACAGCCATGTTTTGTTGAGATGGCTGGTCACTATTGGGCCTATGTCTGTTTGCAGGGAGTGGTGGGGAGTTTTAAATGGACCATTCAGTAGGAATTCAATATGAATGGATACTTTCAACTCAAATGCCACCACACGCTGGAACAAACCTTGGTGTAAGACAAAGATGAACCAAGAATTGTTTTTTTGTTTTGACTGATTGAAAAGCAAAAGTTAAAAGTTTTTCATGCTTAAATTCTTTTGCTTAGCAATGCAACATTAACTACATTAACAGATGTTGTTAATAAAGACCACATGTGAGCAAACTCTTTGCAGTCTCATCAAAAATCACCTTCCACAGTGAACATACGCACCACTCTGTAAACATCTTAGGAGGACAGCCATTTCATACATGCCTATAAAAGTCAAACTAAGAGATAAAATGATAGAATTACACTTTTGTCAGATATACACTCTTGAGATAATGTGTCCAGTTATATTATATCAGTTTTATTCTACACATTTAGGGTGTTCCCTAAATATGACAAAGATTAACACATTATAAATTAATAAATTAAATTATGCTACAAAATAAATAAATTATGCTAATCATAGATGATAAAAAAACCTGAAAACAGGTCATTTCTACAATGGCAGACTGAACACTGTTTTGTGTGATGCAGCACCCATAGGTATCAGTATACTGTCATAGAGAAATGTCATATTCTTATTCAGCAAGATAAACAGCTGGCAAAATGAACAACAAATAATGCCAAATGTGACACTTCATCACTGTAAACAAAGAGTCACATTTTAACAGGCGATAAGTAACAAAATTGCTCAGAAATCCCTTGATTTTCCAGTGTGTTATACAGCATCTCAGAAATTAATCAAGCCTTACGCAACTATTAAAAGCATAAATATTTAGGTCTCGCAGAAACAATTCACTACACCATGTGCCACTGGCTAAAAATGTATCATTACCAGTGTACCAAACACAGAAGTAATAGTGTAAAGGAGTTTTTGTTTTCATTTTGGTGTTCAATGTCTATTTTGGCAACAGGGAAGGTCTATGTCGTGTAGCTTAATTATAAGGAGCGAACGCCTAAAACAGTCCATCCACAGACGCCATGCTGCAGCCGCCTTTCTGTCTGTTTCCCAAAGCTCTAACGAACAGAGAAACTGACTTCATCGAGATCTCTGACATCACAGAGCTGAAGCTAACACGTTTGTTAATGTTAATGTTGTTGGAAAATGTTTGATGTGCCACTGCATGATTATAAAGGTAACAGAACAAAAGCCAAGATGGCTATTAAACTGTGAGGTTGAAGCTACATGTCAGAGCATGTACTGTCTATTCAGAATGTAGGGATTGGCGGCAGAAAGTTACACACCGTTCATGTGCACCTTGTAGTGCAACATAAATCTGTGTAAGGAACACATTAAAAGAATTTTGCTTAAGTAAGTATAAGTGTGTTACAGCAGTACATCAGCATGGCTATGCCTGATATACGGTCATTACAACACGATTGCGAGTGTGATATTGGCTTTCCATATTTCTGTACATATTTTACGTTGTCACATGAATTGTTGCATAAAAGCAATTTTACACTTGCAAACATGCTGATATGGTCGTATATCAGCACGCTGTGATTACCTGCAAGCCCTTGTGCCCATGACCAAATTAGTGTTGTGATATATAGCCATGCCACACCCTTAATATATGTATATGTTTGTGTGCATTCAGGAACAGGTACAACAACCTTTTTAAATGAGTTGTAACCCAACACTACTGCAAAGCAATCATGAAAATGATCTCTTGGTTTAATAAAAATAAGACTAATGTGCTAACAGGCTGAGTGAGCTGTGGGTTTATAATTTCTGTGATGTAGGCATAGAAGCACCAGCAAGTTTTGCAGTCTGCACAAAAGATGATTAAAAAAAATTCTAATAACGTTAGCTTAGGATAATATACCTCCTTTATTTACAGTCACATATTAAGAAATGTGAAACAAAAACTACCTTTAAAGTGGAAAGGTAAGCAAAGGCTCTCTGTAAATGTTTCAGATGACATCAAAACCTAAACACAACAAACCAGGGTAGATCACAGGCTCTTTATGAGAGGCCACATGTTTAAAAAATATTTTAAAATCTCAGAGGCGGTCCAAGTGCAGGAAATGGGTTGGTTAGGATACTGTTCTGTATACAGGAAGGATCTCTGTGAACAAGTTCAGCTGATCACTCAAGGCATCCAGAACAACATTTTTGTCTTCTTTCTCACACACATATTTCTGTCCTGCAAAAAACGTGATCATGTTCACAACAGCAGAGGCTTGCCACAGTGTAAACAGATAAAATAGCAAAGAATCCTTATTGCTATGGAAACCAGCATGTAGCCTTCTATTAATTTTCAGTGTACCAATGTGTCAGTCTGAATCATATAAGAAAGCAAAATACAAGAACCACAACACACTGATCTTTACAACAGGCACAACCCCCCTAGGGCAACTCCACAGCATAAACCAGCCCTTCAGGGGTTTGAACCTACAAACATTTGGTTACCACACCAAATCTTCAACCAATAAACCACATCCTTCTAAAACCTGATGGACTTGAGTTGTTTGCGAACTTTGTAGTCTGTAGAATATGATCCACCTATATTTTTCCAGCACATTTTTAAATGACTTACCTGGAAGGAGTTTTGCTTCTAGTTTCTTGATGGGAAGTTGAGGACTTTTCTTCAAATCAGTCTGTGTGTATAAGAACACTATCAAGACCACATACCTACTTATAAGAATGTAATACAAAGTATTTATCAGGACTTTACACTAACAAATAAATAATGTGGTGAGACCAGACAGTAACACCATAGTACATTGATATATTACCAAATTGATGTACCACAGTATTTACATGGTGCTACCACAGTAAATGGCCAACTAAGAATACTAATACTATTCTGAAACCTTATTGTTGAGTGTATGTTCAACAGTTGTCTCTACTCCTGACAACAACGTAGCCAATGTAAACAGTTGACAACTGAGTCATAAACATTATTAGATAAACTGGACCCTGTAAATTATGGTTACTAATCTTACATGTGCGTTGGTACACCGCTTGGTACACAAAGTATTTAAATACGAGCATGATGAATCTTGATTGCAATGTGTTAGCATGCTAGTGTTTCATAGCTGTACACTCACCTGAAGAGGAGGAAGATAAGACTTAAAAGTCGGCTTAGTTTGTTTACCAGAGAACATAATTTAAAGAGCACGTTAAGAAAAAAAAGCGAAACACGGATCAAACTGCAAATCCATCCACGAACATCTTAAAAACATGTAACGACGAGCCCGTTTAAACTGTTTGGCTGACTTTAGAGCGTCAAGGTCGGGGTTTCTTAATCGCAGAACATATTCAAAAACACAATTTCCATAAATGCAAAATAAGTATTTTGTCTATGGTGCTCATGCAGCAATAAATCTCAGCTGTATCCGATCTGATCTGTCCTGCTGAAGTCTCTTCGTTGGCGGCTGTCAAACTCTCAACTTTTCCTGCTTTGATGCTATAGTTTCTAACACTCTAAACAATCACTCCATGTACAGCCATCTCACTGAATCAACAGTCTGAATATGTAGGAGTCCTGTGGCGGTGCTGCAACCAGAGCATACGTTCAGTCTTTTAATTCAGCGTCCGTTTTCAGTTCAGCCATGTTTATTAAAGAAGGAATGGGGAGGTGCGGCGTGCTTGTGCTCTGGACCACAAAAAACTGGAGGAGGAGTGAGCAATGACGAGCCCAATGGACCATTGGGTCGTTTTTCTTTCTTATTATTATTTCTTTTGATTATGGTTACACATATTGTTTATAGTATTGTAGTTTTAAAGTTTAACGCTTTTCTAGTTTGATTACGAAAATTAAAGTTGGGATTGACTAGTTTTAAACGTATAATATATATTTTTAATAATGCACTTATTAATCATGCAATCCAACTGTCCATTATTTTAACCATTCCTAAATGTGTTGAAAGGTCAAAAACAGTACATGAACGAATATGAATAGTTATCTTATTCATTGCTGGCTGTGTAATAATAGGGA
>JAZGTI010001140.1:0-48239 GCA_036877585.1 Botia kubotai | reverse complement strand
TCTCTCTCTCTCTTTTTCTCTCCCTATCTCTATTTGCAGAGCACTGGAACTACTTTGGTACTGATGAGAAGCTGGGGCCTGTGGCTCTGAGCATTCGCAGAGAGAAACTGGACGATACCAAAGATTTGAAGGACCAGTATCAACACAGAATCATCTTCCGCACCAGTGAGGTGTGTATAACTGAGAAATACATGTATTGCATGCTGTGTAATCACAAACAAATGTGTTTGTGTGATGATTTTGATATTATCATTCTGCAAATGACCCAGACAACAATGTGCTGCTATGTGAAGCGTAAAAGTTAATATATTACATGTGGAATTCATTAAAGATCTTTTTTAACACATTTTAACATTTTGAAATTTGGCATTGTAACAGTTTCATTTTATAATTTATTTATAAATCAAATCCAGATGGCTTGCTTAACAAAAGTAACTTGCATTCTGTATGCTGGAATTAAAAACAGGCTCAAGTGTAAAATACCATAGTGTTTGCATGTCCTATTTGTTTTTGATGCAAAAGTACAGTATGTGTGTGGCCACTGTTGCAGTGCATCTACCTCTGTCTAGTATCTGAATGCATTACATTGTGTGTAAGGCCCTTTAAACTCTCCTGTTGTTATGGAAACAAAAGCACCTTGTTTACCGTCAGCGTTACTAAATGGCAAATGTTGCTAACAAATAACGTTTTCACTATTACCCAAAAAAACACAAAAAATGTCACCAGGGAGTGTTAAGTGCTCTGAGACTAAATTCCTTACTATTAAGCCCTGTAGTTCAATGGACCATATATATTGTTTTAAAATAACAAAAGTAAAAGAAATGTCTAAGCGTGTTTGATGATAACCATGCAAATGGTTGCAATGGTGACCCTACTGTTTCTTTTGCTTAGTAATAGCCTGAATGTGTGTTTGAAACATGCTGAGCTTTACTATTATGACTGCAGCTGTACTGACTTTAGTCAGATTACACGGCTGCCTGGACACATCAAACTTACCCTCTTTGAACAATGCAGAGTCTTCAGTTCACCCACACACACACAATTGTTACTATGAGATGTGGTCGCAGTCATTTGTGCATAAGGCAAAACATTTATAAACACTAAAGGGCATTATTTTGGCCAGGGGTTTGATTAGAATGATTGAGTGTGTGGCTGGCCATGTGACAGATCTTATGACATCTTTAGATGTGTGATTTAAACCACAGACAGTCAGAAACAAACACCACTAAAACCGTTCCATGCGTGTATACTGCGCTCATTTTTACCTTCATACAGCTGATGACTGCAATAGCATCAGCATGTGAAAGGTTAACAGAGGATGTGAGCTGCCGCATGTGATGGATCGAAGAATCAGTGGAGAAATGATGCCACACAGTGGGCACTCTTGGACACCGGCACAGTTTTTCCATTTTTCAGTCATTTTCATGTTCTGTCACATGCTCTGAAGACATTTAGTTATTAGTGATGATAGTTGACATGTGTTCTTCTCTCCACATGGCTGACGCAGCTGGTCACGCTGCGAGGAGCGATCCAGGAGGATGCAGTTCCATCCACAGCGAAACACGGGACGGTTCGTGGTCTGCCTTTAAAGGAGGTTCTGGAGTACGTGCTGCCAGAGCTCAGCGTGTCCTGTCTACGACTGTCTCTCAACACACCCAAGGTCACAGAGCAGCTTCTAAAGCTGGACGAGCAAGCGGTGAGTGAGGGGTCACAAGTACAATGAAGTATCTAGAACGTGAGGTCTTTGAGTTCTTAAAGAAATAGTTAAAAAAAATGAGCATGTCTGCTTGCATCTGTGTCTACAGCTCAGTCAGAAACACAAAGTGGGCATCCTGCTGTGTCGGGCCGGACAGAGCACAGAGGAGGAGATGTACAACAATGAAGAAGCTACGCCAGCGTTCACCGCCTTCCTCGAGCTGCTGGGAGAAACTGTGTGTCTGAGGGGTTTCAACAAATATGCTGCCCAGCTAGATACCAAAAGTGAGCATGAGTCTCTGTCTTAGACTGTGGATTAATTACATAAATAAACATCAAGCAAATATATTATATCTGTTATTAAGAAAGTTCTTATCCTAACTAACCTTGAATACCAAGAGCTTGGCAAGACCAATCAAACATTTACATTTAGTCATTTAGCTGACGCTTTTATCCAAAGCGACTTACAAATGAGGATAAGGAAGCAACTTCAAATACAATAAGAGGCAACAGTGAATANGTGCTATAGACAGGTCTCAGATATTTCAACACAGTATAAGAAAGTTTTTTTTTTTTTTTAAAGTAGAAGTGGGGGTGTGTTAGTAAATTAGTCAAGGGAGTAAAGACGAAAAAGATGAATTTTTAGTTGTTTCTTGAAAATGGCTAATGACTCAGCCATTCTGATGGAGATCTGGAGTTCGTTCCACCAACCGGGCAGAGTGTTGTGATTGTGACTGTTGCATCATACATTGTTTTCACTGAAAAGTGAGGACAGAAACATAAATTGATGCTTGAAATTTCACAAGTGACAGGGTGTTACAGGGTGTTCTCACTCAGCTTGGCTTAGGGTACAGTGTATACTTGCTGCGTAAACGTGTAACTGCACCTTTAAGAGTCGTCTGAAAATGTTTATGTTTTGCTGGTCATAACACAGAAGCACTCAAATCCCTCTGAATAAGTGTCAGAGGTTAGTGAATGAGTGACTCCAGTCGCTACTGTCTTTAATAGGGTAGTTAAATTTGGAATGGATTATAACCCTGCTATTGTTTAAACACTCTCAATAGCAATAATTACATGTGATTAGGAATGTTATAGGAACATGTGATTTGAACGTTTATCTCAACAGATACTTGGACAAGTGATCTTTGTATGTTGCTACGATGTAGAGTGGGGTCCAAATATCTGAGACCACTAGTCAAAATGCTACTTTTTTTATTTTAATTTTTTCCCAATACAAACAGTATAATCAGCAACAATTTTAATGTAAAGTTTAAGACCTGATGATCCATGTTATCTTAGCATGATTTGACAATGTGTCAGCAGACTTCTGGAACCCACTGCATGTCATTTTCATAATTGTTAATATGTGTGTGTGTTTGTGTTTAACAGCGGACTCAACTGGAACACACTCTCTGTATACCACCTATCAAGACTACGAGATCATGTTTCACGTGTCCACTATGCTTCCATATATGCCCAATAATCCTCAACAGGTGAGACACACATACACACTGATCCATGCATGTTATTACATCAAAGACTCTGTATAGAGCCTGTTTTTAAGAGGCATGACCCAACTTATCCTGACAGATCCCACCCCCTCTTTTCCCACCTGAAAAACCAGGAACACGGTTCACGTGCTCTTCATTTTCTTTGCTTTCCTCATATGTGCCAGTGTATTTGTGATGGGCTTCATGTGGCAGACTCGGTCTGCAGGGAAACATCTGGAAAAGTATTAAAGTTTATGGAGTGCGGCAGTAAATTTAGGGAAAGTTCGCCAGCTTTTTTTTTTTTTTGCGGAACACAAGTGGCCACAGCTTCTGGCTGTCCACTCCTTGGATATGTATTTTGGTTATATTTGGTTAAAGGGATTGGTCTTGCCCTGTCTCTCTTTGTTTGTTTTTGTCAGGTTCCTTTTTCTCTCCTGCTTTTTAAATACGCTTTGATGTGTGAATCAGAGCAGGGTGTGGTTCTCTCTGCTGTTTCCATACTGTTGATTACAATTTAGTAATGTGGCATTGACTGCCTTCAGGTGGTGTGTTTGTGCAAGCGTGTTCCTCAAATGGGTTCATGTTAAAAACATTACAAACATATTGTGCATGATGAATCATACACAAGTGTCACTTTCAAAACATTGTTCTGTTTGTTTGTTTGTTTGAGCATGTTCAACATGTAAACTTCAGGCTCGACCTATAGCATAAGTTTGGGACATGACTGTTTTTTGAAAAACTGAAGAGGGGCGGAGCATTTAGGAAACCTGTTTGACAATAATTTTCCATTTGGTGGAAAAAAAGGGATACAGTGTAGCTTTAAGCGAATTCATCTGCAGTTCTCTTAGACAGCCTACAGAGGGCAGTGTTCATCTGTCAGATAATTCTCCCTTGTTTGCAGCAGCACATACACAGGGGCTCACTGCTCACAAGGGAGTGTGTTGTAGTGCCTAAAGACAAATACAAAAGGATGTCAGGGTTTTAGAATAATCTCAGGGTACAGGAGTGTCCCCCTCAGGACTCATTAAGGAGAGGGGGGAGGTCTGTAGCCAGTGTTTCCATGGATTTGTCATTATATGCAGTTAATGCAGTGAAAGATTAGCTTATATAATGGATGCCCTCACACTGTTGTGAACGGGTAGGCAGGGTCTATTGCTTCCTGACACGTACAGGTAATTTCATGGTCTATTTATAACTGTGAAATTAACAGGTTTTTAAACATTTTTTCTAAACACCTCTGCTGTCAGCTCTTGAGTTCTTTAGGTACATTCAGTCCATATAACTGTAAGCATATGACACATTTGATCGGCCAAAAAAACCTCTGTAAATGACACCTAAATGCAAATGATATATATCAGGGTGTAGCTAAACTACTTAAATAATCCTGTCAAGTTTACAGAATAAAAGATTGTGCTAGCATTTCATGTTGCATTATAAAGGATGTGTTGATTAAATAGGTTTATAGATCACAAATGATTCTGTTACACTCTTTCTGCACAACACTGCTTTGCTTAGATAGACATGAAAGTGTTATTATGGCTACTTATATAATACTCTGCTTTCACATGTAGTGTAATACAGGCTTAAGTAAAATTCTTCAATTAATTCAGCATGGTGCGCTAAATTTCTAGAGTCCATTGTCCTTTTGCATATTCAGCCTTATTTTTGGTTTGTAAAAACTTCCAGAAAATCTTAAGATCCTAATAATTTAAGTGTCTCACTTCGAATTTCGAAGTGTCTCATTGGCTTACAATAATAGAATGTTGGTAATTCTGATGTCAACAATGATGTCACTGTAATATTTGCATGGTGATGAGCAAAATGTCAACTGTTTTCACACTTCACAATCGCAGATGCAGTACGTCATTTGGGCATTTGGCATTGTCCCCTGCCAAAGTACATATTTAGACAAGATGTGTGTTGATTCTCCTGCATTAAGAAATCATGATGTGCATTAAGTATCATGACAATAGCAAAATGGCTCTGATTTATCATTTTGTTTACACAGAAAGCCCAAACTCAAGCTTGCCTAATATCTTATTTTTTTATGGTGCCTTAGAAGCACCAGCACTTCCTTTAGGACATGCAAATCTAGAACAGCTTAGAATGTTTTTACAACTTAAGTGCTTTACTGCTGTCTCGCAGATTCTTGCTGCACTGCTGCTAACAGGCGTCTTCACACCTCTCTGTCTCTCACCAGATCATTGTATATCTCTAAAGATATTTCTGCCAGTTCCCACATTTATTTTCTCTGTGTCCTCACTTTCTCCTGGCCTTCCCCATCCTCTTATATCTGTTTTTGTGGCCACCATAAAACATATAAAAAAACACATTAATGAAGAAGCCCTAGCTATGTCTAGGGACCAGAACTTCATTGATACATGGGGATGGGCCCTTTTAAATTAGTAACTGATCATGTAGCAACCACCCTTAACACCCTAGCAACGTGCTGAAAACTAAGAGTACCTTATCAGCTGCAACACCCTGGCAGCCAGCACAACACCCTCACGTTGTGGCAGACAACCATCATTCACGTTATCTTTAGGAAATATAAAAGTTGAGTTGCTTTTTATTACATTGGTTTACTCACTTGTATTTGTTCTCTCCCTTTTATTTCTCTCACAGCTCCTCAGGAAGAGGCACATAGGAAATGATATAGTCACTATTATATTCCAGGAGCCAGGAGCTCTCTCGTTCACTCCACAGAATATTCGCTCTCACTTCCAGCACGTGTTCGTCATTGTCCGTGTGCACAACCCTTGCTCTGACAACACCTGCTACAGGTTGGCCATGTTTCCATAGCAACCCTTGCTAAGCACAGCCTTGCATGTGTGGCCTGTAGCTAATTACTGAGTTACACCACATGGCCAAAAGTATGTAGACACTCCCTTTTAATTAACCGTTTAGACGATTCCAATTATTCCAGCAAATACAAATCTTAATTTTAGGACATACAGTGATATATATGTGTGACTTCCATATTTGTGGCAACCGTTTGGGGAGGCCATTTTCTGGTCCAGCTTGACAGTGCCTCTATGCTCAAAGCAAGGTCTGTACAAAAACTGTTTACTGAGTCTGGTATGAAAGAGCTTGACTGGCCTGCACAAAGCTCAGAACTATACACCTTTGGGATGAATTGGAATTCTGTCTGTAAACCAGCATGACCAAACATAATCGCCTGACCTCACAGATTTTCTTGTGTCTAAATTCCCCACAATTCCAACATTTTGTGCAAAAGCCTTTTCCCCACTATAAAGCTGGTATAGCTGCAAGGAGAGAGATTTAAGGTTTTGAAATTAAATATTCATCAAGCAGGTGTTCATGTTCTTTTGGCCATGTAGCAATACAGTTCAGTGAGTGTAAGCTTTACTGTGATTGGTTGAAATAATGTTTATTTACACATTTCGTCCAATAGTGTGGCAGTGACACGCATGAAGGACGTCCCTCCTTTTGGCCCACCTCTGCCTTCAAATGGTATGATGTTCCGTGACCCCACTGTGTTCCGTGCCTTCCTGCTAGCCAAGATTATCAATGCAGAGAACGCTGCACACAAATCCGAGAAATTCCATGCAATGGCGACCCGTACACGCCAAGGATATCTGCGGGAACTGGCAGAGAACTGTGTTTCCACAACACCACTGGACACTGCTGGCAAACTGAACAATCTCATCTCTCTGGCCTCCAAACGTAAGGAACGTATGCGACCCCGAGAGGGGGCAGAGATGGGTGCAGCAGGGGCGCTTGTTTGGCGTGTATTTGCGCAGGACTTCAGTGGTGGAGGTGCCGAGCTACCCTGTGCGCTTGCCATCTCCAACGAGTATGTCATACTGGCGGACTGTTCTACCAAAGAGGTGGTCTTTAATTGTTTCTGTGCCGATGTGATTGGTTGGATGGCAGAGAGGCTTGCACTAAAGATTTACTATGGCAGAGGAGACCACGTGGCCTTGCGGGTACCTGAGGGCAGCGCCCAAGATATCAGAGAAGTGGTGCAGAGACTTAAGGTAAGAGATGCAGAGAGCATCACAGATATCACTCAAATATATTTGACCAGATTCTGTTTTGGTAGTTTATGATGCAACATCCTTTTTTTTTTGCAGGCGTTGACTATAGGTTGCGAGACAGCTGATATGACGTTACGGCGTAATGGTTTAGGTCAGCTGGGTTTCCATGTTCGTTTGGAC
The DNA here is from genome assembly GCA_036877585.1 of Botia kubotai. Taxonomy (NCBI): domain Eukaryota; kingdom Metazoa; phylum Chordata; class Actinopteri; order Cypriniformes; family Botiidae; genus Botia; species Botia kubotai. The sequence goes on along the minus strand of JAZGTI010001140.1, from coordinate 40,873 downwards.
GGAACCGTGTCTGAAGTGGAGGAATATGGTTTCGCCTGGCAGGCGGGGCTCCGGCAGGGCAGCCGATTGGTGGAGATATGCAAGGTTGCTGCGGTGACACTTTCCCACGAGCAGATGATTGACCTTCTGCGGACATCGGTCACTGTTAAAGTGGTCATCATTCCACCTTATGAAGTGGGAGGAGCCCGTAGGTGAGCCTTGGGGAATTCTTCTTTATTATTTGAGTTTGACTTTACTGTAATATGGTGAACAGATCAATACTTTGTTGATCAGCATCCAGGACCAAAATTATCCATCCTTTTGCTGGCTTCTTTGGTAAACTGAAATTACTGGTGTATATTATCTCTTTAATATTATGAGAATAACACTACATCAATGAATACATGTTTCAGCATTGTTTTTTAGTTCAAGTTCAAGCTAGTACCATTAGAGCAGCATTATCAAATTGCTTAATTGACTTAAATAAAAATCATTCTGCTTTGATAAATAATTAACAGAGGAAACATTAAATGGCTCTGTGTTGTCTGAAAGTCTGAACAGAAGACCTTTGGCTGGTTTCTTCATTCAGTAAGCTGTTGTCTGCATCACAAGCCTGTGATGTTCCAGAAAATGAATCAAATGCTTTCTTCTGTTCATTTGAACGTTTGAAATTTCATGAAACCGTAGCATTCCTTACAATGTTTGTAAAACATGCAAGCTGTCTTCAGATTTCAAGAAACCAGGATGTAGACCTATTCTAGTTATGGCAATCAGGTTAGTGTATTTACATGAGACTTACCATGAGAACACAAGAATAATCTGATTGATTTTGGCAGTATTTTTGTGATTTAACTGCAGTCAGTGCTTTACTTGTACAGAATACCAAAACATTCTCTGACAGCTGAAGTCAGCAAGATTCAGTCTGTACAAAAAGCAGCAAATTTCAGCTTAAAATCTGGCCAGCAGCAAATTTCAGATCTGACAGCCCTGCTGTTTTTTTTTCCTTTTTGCACTTTGCAGAGAAATTCTTGTTTTGGAAAGATTAATGATGGATCTTGTGGCAGAATTAATGCTGCTTGTCGCAGATGCCCGGGAGTGTTGAAAACCCACTGACATAATTAATGAGATTTAATTTGATTGTTTTTATAGGTGAAACAAAAAACATTACAAAACCTGTTTGCTGTTTCCTCAACTGTTAAGGAAAAGCTTTTGTTTATCTCTTTCACCCTTTGTCCGAACGCATACACACGTATACAAAAACACACGCGCAGGCACTCACCAGATTTTGAGAACATTGGCAGACGCCTCAGTTCTCAGGGGAACAGTGAGTGGGAGTGTTAGAGAGAGAGAAAGAGAGAGAGGACCAGAGAGAAAGAGTGTTAGAAGAGGAGAGGAGAGAGGGATGGAACAGTTTACAAGTGAAAACGGTGATTATGTGAAGCCTTAGAATTGCTGCATTAAAAAGGTATGTATGCAAACATGTTGGCCTTGAACTGCATGCTCAAATTCTAATTCGGCACATGCAACGTGTTGCACATGCATGGAGTGCATGAACATTTGACATAGTTTAGTATTGCATATCTGTCTACTGAGAAGGTTTGGAAATGTCATGATTTCATTTGATTATGACTCAGGCAGTCACTATCCAAATCCAGAATAATTATTGATGCATCTTAATTTTTCAGCAGAAGCGTAGGCACACAAATCTTTGTTTTATGGCCAAATTCAGTTTCCACAAAATAGCTGTAATAACATATATGGACTGACTTGTCAGTATAGAATAACAGAGTCGTTTAGAAGTAAAATTGTGTTAATGAAACCCTGTGTCAGAGTGAACTCAAACTTTGCCATTGTCAGTCAGCACAGATCTTGTTTTCTGTGGTTTGGCATGTGAATTATCACCTTAAGCAAAAAATATTATATTTGGCGAATGTGATTTCTGTGTATACATCTATTGTAATATTTGAATTCCGTTTAAAAGTAGAGTTCAATTATGCAGAACATGGCTTAGTTGTTTTTTTTTTAATTAAGTTTTCTTGTAACTCAGTAGCTTTCCTGTAGCTCAGTGGTTAGAGCATGGCGTTAACAACGCCAAGGTCATGGGTTCGGTCCCAGGGATTGCACAAACTCAATGTATAGTGATCAAAGTATAATGCAATGTAAGTCGCTTTGGATAAAAGCGTCTGCCAAATACCTAAATGTAAATGTTTTTAAGCTGTAGCACAGTACATTTAATTTTATCCTTGGATGTTAAACAACATTCCTCTATATGTATTTTTGCATAGTGTGATCACACCTCTTTGTGTCGTATATGCCGTTGTCTAACATTTATCTATATCTGTAATGTTTTGTCTTGCATATGCTTTTTAATAACAAGAAATGATATATTTCCATTTCCTGACATTTTGTGGATAAAACCAGTCATTTAAGAAAAAAACTTGATTGGCTAGTGAAACTGTATTTTTTGTAACTCTTCCCAGCTGCTGTGTGGCTGCAGCCAGTAACCACATACACAGCAGCATGTTTGATTGGCGTCCTAGCGGGACACGTGTTCGTCCTTTTAGTTAAATTGTATCCGTAAACTCAGTTAGTTCTTTCCTGCACACACGCCTCCAAACAGCCCCCCCCACCCCCCCTCCACCCTGTGCCGTAGAATGAAAAAGCGTGTTAATTGCTTGCATGGACTTTTTTGTCTTTGTCATTCTATCACTTTCCCTTTCCTTTGCTCCTCTTCACTGTCGTTCTGCCTTTTTGTGTCGAGGAACAAATTGCATGAGATTAATGCTCGGAATTTGTGTGAAAAGAGGCTAAAAATAAATAAAATGAGTTTTGATTAAGAAATGCATTTGGAAGCTTTGAGGACACGGGTGTTTCGAATAAGGGGAGAGGAAATAAAGAGGCTGAGACATGTCTGAGCACCTCCTCGCTTGGAAACAAAGTAGGAGGGTATTGCGTACAGAGGAAAGAACTACCCCTCCTCTCTCTCCCTCCCTCTTGTCTTGTTAGCATAGTGAAAGAGAGGATTGGAGGGGTGGGGAAAACCAGAAGACTGTGTATGTGTGTGAGGTTGTCAGTCTCATGTGTACTTCAGCTGTCAGTTAGAACAGCCTCATGGAGCATCCACGGACATCCGATACAACATTCTGCTCTGCGCTTGGAGGTTAGTAACAGACTTAGAGACAAAGAGAATGAGATGAAATGCAGGAACTGGGAACTTGATTGTATTGTAACAATGAGAAGCGCTGAGATCAACAGTGAACACAAAGCTGGTGAAGGTGTTGGATGGATGGATTGTTGACAGTAAAAGAGGAGTGGTGCTACTAACAACACTTTCTTAGATATGGAGGAAAAGATGTCCAGAGGCTGTGCTGTTGTTTTTCCTGCTTTGGGTTCCTCAGGGTTCCTTTGTCCACTGTTTGTGTGTGTTAAAGGGTGTTATGGTTTTTGTGGGCTTAGGACAGAACAGCTGATTGCATCATTGTATATTTACGTGTAAACATTTTTAACTTGGCTTCCTGCATGTGCCCTTTGTCTTTCATTCTTTTGTGGTGAAACATCAGTTGCCTTTCTAACAGCTTTTATTGGCTCAAATGTATTTTTTTTCACAGCAACAGACCAGCATAATTGATAGTTAATATTCAGTTTCTACCTTATAAGCATCATGTGGAGTCAGTCTGGGTATTTTATTTTCTCTCATGTGGTCTTTGCAAGAGAGTTTCTGGTGTATTAGACAGAAGGGCTGTTGTGCTGCTGTGAAATCCATTCGTTCCTCTCCTTGTTTTCCTTTGTCTCTGTTTTTGTCTTTCAGTTTGTCTCTGTTTTGCTTTATCTCTCACTGCCTTCCCTCTGGACAGAGGATAATAATAGGTAGCAGCATACAATAAAGATGATGTATAAAATATAAATGCTCCACCATGTCAGGGGCAGAGGGTCCTGCTAGACTAATAACTGGAATTTCAGAGGCAATGAAAAAGAGGAATTTTCATGTGTGGCGCTTTGATTGTTTTGCTAGTGGGCAATTAGCAGAGTCTACTACAGTGCTTTACAAGACTTCCTCAGGCATACATGGTGTGGTGGTTAGAAGTCTGGGCTGGCTGGGGTGCAACCACTAACCCAAAGGTTGTACCCCGCAACCATTGTGCCCTTGAGCAAGGCACTCGGCCTTCATGCCTGTAATGAGTATTCTGTAAAGTGCTTACTGTTGCTATCAATATTAATAATGTTATTTAACTTCAGTTTGTGTCTCATGCTGTGTTGTTTGTGCTTTGGACATAATTTGTGTAACTTGTTGAGAAGAAGAGAGGTGTGCTATTACTTTAAGTGATCAGACCTGGGATGCTGTTTAGCTTTCCTGTAGCTCAGTGGTTAGAGCATGGCGTTAACAACGCCAAGGTCATGGGTTCGATCCCAGGGATTGCACATACTCAATGTATAGTGATCAATGTGTAGTATAATGCAATGTAAGTCGCTTTGGATAAAAGCGTCTGCTAAATGTAAATAATAATAATAATAATTTGTGCCAGGTGGACAATAAAACAGGTGGAGATTTTGTAGCCACTTAGTCCACTCTAAGTCCAATCTAAAAAACTAATATAGGAGAATTAGCATAGCTTTGTGACCTGAGATGACCCATTGTTGGGGATACTGTTTCAAAAGGAGCTCACATGCTCTGTATTTCATATAGACTTGCTTGTAACCTGCAGGGTTTGCTGAACAACAGTATACTGAGTTATGGTGTTTTAATGGTTTGTTGGTAAAACCACTCTGGCCCTGGGCGCTGACAAGCTTAAATAGAGGTAGGCAAGGCTGATAAAGCTGCTCTTTCAGAAGAAACTAAAATCAAAGGACAGTCAGGCCCTGACATAAGTCCTTGTGTGAAAGTGCTGACAGTGGAGGGTACGTCAGATGCAGGGGTTTCAGTTTCCCATCATCAGAAAGCAGAAAGACCCAGAGGGATTCTGGCACTGGTGAGATTGTTTTATCCTGATGCTGTTTAGCATTTAGTAGAAGTTACCATACTGGTCAACAGGGATTTGGGACTAATCTACCCATGAACCAGCCCCACTGTACTCAAGAGCTCACAACTCAAATTACAGCCAAACTGTTTTCTTTAACCATCCTTTAAAAGCTGCAACTATTAACACAGGATGAACAGTTGTGTTATAAAGCCTGGGTCAAGAGTCCTTCCCCAGGGGTTTGTGGTTTATTCCTGTAGCTTAATTTGCACTAGGTCATGGGTTCAGTTCCCAGGGAACACGCATACTGATAAATATCTAGCATGTTGATTTGGATTAAAGCACAAAAGTGTAGTTATAAACAGATGAAGGCATGTATATATTTAAATATAAGTCTTTTATTTTGTGTGTATAGGGGCTGCACAGAGGAATTCGAGATGAAGATGATGGAGCAAAAAGGAGAAGCGGAGCCAGTAGCCGCAGGGTATCGGAGTGGGCAGAGAACGCCAGTATGGCGCTGGGACAGCCCCCCTGGTACACACAGCTCCACCCAGCGATGGACCCCCGGTGGGGCCCCACCTGCGGTCCCCAGCCGTACACACAAGGCAATGGTCCCCATTCCATACAGAGAACCGCAACACATCTCAGCTAAACGGTGAGAGATTTCTGCATACTGTTAAAATCTCAAGAGCAACTATTGGAAAAAACGTTGGATTCAGTCTTCTCGCTTGTTTTTCTTCTCACAAGCTATTTCCGTCTCTACCCACAGACCTGTCAGTTACCCAGAGAACCAGTACAGTGTTTCACCGGTTGGCATGGACAGAGGGATGCCGTACAGAAACCCTTCAGCTAGTTTCTCCAGTACAGGCTCTGGCTTCAACTCCACCGTACTGGGGGTGCCGGGACTCAGTGGACCCTTTGTTCGCTATAAACCCTCTCCAGACAGGTCAGAACTTAACACATGTCCTGGCCTTTTGTAGCATTAGTGTTTTGTAGCATCAGAAACACGCATGTGTTTCTGTTTTTGTGTATGATTGTATGTATAAAGCATAGGTCAAGACATGTACGGGCACATGGCTCTGTTGTGTTTGTGTGCTTGCTTTATGGCTGCCCAGTTCAACCAGAGGAACAGGTTGTGTGAGTTGTGTCATTTCGAATGATTATGATGTGAATTAAGCAATAATAAATATGGTTTAGTTGTCAAATATAACCATTTTCCTTTAACAATATTCTTGATTGTTTCCCCCTTTTTTATAATACTTAGTAGTCACACATTCATATTGAATGTAATTAAGAAAAGTGGGTCATTGATTAGCATATTCTGTTTATATGCAGTAATTAAGGCTCGCCCCCCCCAAAACACCATTCGACAAACACCTTCAATATTTTATAGAGCTCAGGATAATTATTCAGCTGGTTCTGTATTTGGGACATAATAAGTGATTATGACTGCAGTTAGGCTCCATTAGCATGTTATACGGAGCTGCTGGGGTACCATTAGTGTGTTAGCATTTCACACTGGCTGTGTTTATGCTGGTGATTCAGCAAGATGTGCTAATGAGTGCTATTAATAGTCCCATCAGATCGAGCCATACATCACCGCTCGATCCCACAGGCTGACAAGTGACAGTTTAGCAAACTCCCAGTTTAGCGTGATGTGAACTGATTTTGTGTTGAATCACTTATGTCCCTGGACTTATTGTGAACAGTTGATTTGGTGTATGTCGATTAGTCATAATCTCTTATTAAAATGTAATGACTTGCTCCAGCTTCCCCTTTTAGCTGACATCACCAAGCCCCTATATATTTTTTTATTGTAGGTTTTGATGTAAACAGGGTTTTTACAAAACCAAAACATCCATATAAGTTGTTCGTTTAACAAGAAAAATAAACAAATAATATGAATATAAATATAAGTTATTACAAAAAAGAAAAGAATCAATATAACAATAAACAATATATAGAATATATCAATATAACAACAGAAATCAGTATAGCCATTAAAAAAAACACAAAAAATAAATAACAGTACAATAAGGTAGCCTTTTAACCTGTCCACGCTAAATTCTGGATTCCCAAAGTTAAAAATTGTGTTTCTTTCACCCCCAGATAAATAGGAAAAGGGTCCCATACCTTATAGAAATTGAAAGGTTTGTCCTTTAAAGCGGTAGAAAAGGCTTCATAGGGAATTAGATTTTTAGCTGTGTTTATCCACTGAATAATTGACGGTGTTTGATCTGTTATCCAACACACAAGTATGCATTCGCAAGCACAGTACAAGAGAATTTGGAGAAGGTGAATTCCTTGAAGCCCTTTTATATTTAAGCCACTCCTTTCCAACCAGTTGTCATATAGAGACCTTGTTTTATTATCCAATAAATTCCAAGTGGGTAAAATAAAGTACCACTCAGTACTGTTTCTTTCTCTTTGAACATGCTGTTTCTTTTGGAAGTACATTACAGACGTGGGTTGGGAAGAGCATTTTGTGTTTACTGTAATAGTGTTTACTGTAAGAGTGTTTGTAAGCAGTTTAAGCTGTATTGATTTACAGGCGGCATTATTAGCTGATTAGCTGGTTTTCTGATTGGCTAAAAAATATGGGCTGCTCCCCTGATGTATTTTCAGTGTTTGCAGAGCCTAAGGCTGCCACATGGACAGATGTATTGCTCAAGATACCCGTTTTAATGAAATCTGTCAGGCAGTAATAACCATTCACACAGAGTATTATAAATAAAATCACTTACAGCATCTCCGTAGTCTAGTACGTTTTCCATCTTTGCATTTCCTGTTTTTTGCTGATGTCACTGGCAATGTTTAAATGTTTGAAATGTTTTCTGTTTATTTATACATATTTGTGCCTTGCTCTTGTGTGAGTTTGTTGTTGCTTTTCTAAAGTGTTGATAATTTAATATTGCATGCTAATACATGTGACTAATACGTAGGTTTGGATCAGTCCAGCGGCCTCTCCAGCAATTTGACCCACATGTTACTGTTGATGTATCAAGTGGAGAATCATCATCAGGCTTCACCAGCCAGGAGAGCACGATGGAACGCAACAAGTCAGGTAAACAAACACATGAACACAAAGCTTTTATGGAAAAACACAAAAATCTTTAACTACGGTACATGGCTTTGTGTACCACCTCATTACTTCGTAAATACTGCCCTCTACTGGTTAAACACTAAAGTACCTAGAAGAGAATCAAACTCTCATGTCCCTTTGTGTCTGTGTGGGACAGAGCCCATGTGGCATGTCGCTGCCTCATCACGTAGTGTATCGGTGGGCTCAGCTCCAAGAAGACCGGCACGGCAGGATGTTATACCAGGGAGAGACTCTCCAAATCGCCATTCTAAGGTGAGAAGCCATTATAATATGGCCTATACCTTGTGCGTGTTGAATTGATGAGTGTGTATTTGTGTAAATATGTATGTGAAAAATATATAAAAGATGTATATCATTCATATACCAGATGCTACTATAAGAACCAACATACCTAACCTTCAAAGCTATATTTGCAAGTAGGAATACATCTCAAGCTAGGGACAGGATACTATTACCAGTATAAAAGGACAATTTTTTTGTGTTAAATAATATACATGTATGTATATTAACATACATATATTACATACATACATTATGTTGTGTATATATATTTTAAATCTCTCTCTCTGTGCTGTTCTCTCTTTCAGGGTGAGACTCATTACTCCAGTCACTCTAGCAGTAACACACTCTCCAGCAATGCCTCCAGCAGTCACAGCGATGAGCGCTGGTTTGACGGGGTGGGAGGTCAAGTTTCAGGTACCCTGAATGACCCCCTAGACCCTGATCCTGACCCAATGGGCAAAGGCGGTTCCAGCGACAGTGGCATTGATGCGTCTCTCTACACGCCCAGCCACAACACTAAAGGAGCCAAGCCCAGTCGCAGTCATGCAGGAACTCCCCATAAACCTCTGCACAACTCTGCAACCTACAGCGGCCTGCAGGAGCTGTCGGGAGCGGGAGGGAGGGGAACCGCTGAGGGACACCGCAGGGAGTCGTCGCCTGTCGTTCCTGGATCAGCCAATCAAAGCAAGAGCTACCACACGCGCACATTTCCCCCTCCAGGATCAGCCAATTCAGACAACTTGAAACCAAGGTGTGGAGGTCTTTTGTTTTATTTCATTACATTTTGTTCATTCATTCTTTCCTTTTCAGTCTTTCAGCTGACCAAAACAAACCAAAAAAAAAGAATAGCCCCCAACTCCACAGATAAGCCATCTGACAATAAAAGTTGATTTGATTTAGTGCAGTGACATAGTAATCATTTATTTTTGCTCCACTTTATTGTAATGGCTTTTAAATTGTCTAAGGAGTCAGATTCATTATCTGTCTGGAATACCAATTCCGGACGTTTGACCTGAAAGCCAATTCATTAGTAGTCTGTTTTTTCACCAATAAACAAAAAAATCAATCAGAATGTCTTGATATCTTAGTATAAATAAACCTTTGGTGAGAAACAATGGGAAGTCAAATTATTGTATTTATTATACATGTTTTCATTTTGTTTGCTGTATCATCCTTGTATCCATATCCATTTACCTTTATATTAAATTGTTTGTATATATGTATGTGGGTTTAGGGCCTGCTTCACCCCTCAAGGGTACAAGACCCCTGCTGTGGCTGATAAGCCCCGAACTTTCAGAGCTTTAACAGCCACACCCACATCAGGCTCCACCCAGTTATCAAGCTCCACCCCCAAGTCATTTAGTAAAAGCAAGCAGAGTGTAAGGCAACAGGAGGAGAACAGTACATCATCTAGCACCACGACCACTGACAGCAGCAAGTAAGTGTTTGTGTGTCTGTTGAACCCATAAAAATGTCATTGCCACATTCTACATTGTTTTTAACTATTGTGTGTGCTTCAAGGCAGGTGGACATGAATAGTAAAAATGTGTTTGGACAGCCTCGATTGCGCGCCTCTCTGAGGGACCTGCGTTCACCACGCAGAGCTCACAAGAGCACTATTGAGGACGACTTGAAAAAGCTCATCATCATGGACAACCCTGTAGAGACACCATCACGAGAAGCAGTAAGTACATGCAGAAATACTTCATATATACACTGCAGTCTGTCAAATTCAGTTGAAACTCATTTGTACATATGTTGGCGCTAATTCCACAGTCTCCCCATCGGACTCTACAACGCACTTTCTCGGATGAGAGTCTGTGTAGTGGCCGGAGAGATGCTAGTTATGCAAGCACACCCCTTTTTGAAGGACAAGTCCCACCCAGTGACCTCCTGTTCACTTGTACACTGCCTACTCGCCGCCATGGCAACAGCACCAACAATGGAACCCTCATGCCCAATAAAAAAGGTGGGTGTGATTTGCTAGACATTGGCAAGTTTATTTTTAGCACTTCAGCGTCATCCGTCTGAATTCAATTGTCTTTCCTCTAGTACCGTTGTCAGCATCAGAGTTGTCACTAACTGAGGTGAGGGATAAGGTTCCGCCCCTCAGAAGACTCGACCCTGGACTAATGCCCCTTCCTGACACTGCCTGTGGTTTGGAGTGGTCCAGCCTCGTGAACGCAGCCAAGGCTTATGAAGGTACGAGTTTGTGTGTATTCTTGATCTAAACTGACTCAAAGGCAGGAATAGATGGGATGTTTTTGAGGAAACCTGTTTAGAAACATTTGTTGTTTGTGCAGTACCACTTGGGATACACACAGCCCTTTTACGTTTATTTTTGTGTTTGTTTGGTTCAGTGCAAAGAGCCGTTTCTTTATTCTCATTATCTGAATCTCACGCGGGGGGCAATGAACTGAGGCCCGTAATCAGCCCTTTGCATTTCCAAACGCCCCACACTCCCCGCACAACTCCTACTTTTAACAGGTATGACAAATGCTCTATCATATATACATGTATATGTAAATACATGCACTTTTCTTTCTGACACTGTTTCTCATTGTGGGTGTTACAGTGAGGAAGCTGCTAATAACCTGCCTGGTCGTCTGTACCATCTCGAAGTCATGCTGAAACAGCTGAATAATGATTTAGAAAAAGTGAGTTGTTTTGGAGGTTCATTGTGACCAATAGAAATAAGCCGCTTTTTTAAAAATATATACATGAGACTAAAGATGTTGCAGGGTAGTTTACATGATATACTCTGAGAAGCTGATATGTCCTTGCATGCTATACGTCATTTAAAAAATTTTAACAGCATTTGAAAATTAAAATTGTCACACCCGGAGCTATTTAATTATATTTTTCTGCTGAAATAAAAATGGTGGTTAACTTGATAAGAATTTACAATTTACATTGATGCATCTGACAGACGCTTTTATCCAAAGCGACTTACATTGCATTACACTATACATTGTTTCTGAGTATGTGCAGTCCCTGGGATCGAACCCATGACCTTTGCGATTTTTAACGCTATGCTTGTGTCGAGTGTCAACCTATAATCCAAGGACATGTTATCCTCACCTCAATCCTCAATAACAGTCCTTTCCTATCTCTCCCTTGTCTAGGAGAAACACGACAAACAAGCGCTGTTAGCAGAAATGGCTAACCTGAGAGAAAATAACCAGCGTCTGCAGGAAGAATCGGTCTCAGCCAGTGAACAGCTCCGGAAGTTTAGCAAACTCTTATCCTCTACCGTACCCGAGAGGAAGTGACCTCGTCTCCGTTTCCCTTTGCGAATGGAGCGTATTTAGCAAGAGAAGCTAGAGGAGATCCTCACACACCTGTACGTTGCCTAATGCGGCACAATCTGTGCCCGCCGCTGTCCCAGTTCAGTTTCCTCATCACTCAGAACATCCATTGTCCTGTTGCACCTCATCTAAGGCAGACACCCACTGGTGAGCAGAGAGAGATCTGCCTGTCTCTCAGCTGATATCCCACATACAACTGTGAGCTTTATCAAAGTGTGAAGGAGGGAGTTAGAGACCAGAGAGAAATTGACCTAATGCAGCTCTGCCTGTCGACTTGAGACTTTAAAGCTTTAACTCAGTAAGCCGGTACAGAAGTGCAAATTTCTATTTTTAAAAAACATACATGCTTAACGAGTCCAACGTTGAAAAGAGCAAGTTCCTCATCAAAAATAGCACTCTGATTGAATTCCTTTCAGAACTATTTTCACATCGTAGATTTATTTTTGTAATCAATGAGTTGAGACGACACTTAACTTGAGCCAAGCTTAAGACACTAAGAATCTGAGAGGCCTATTTACTGCAGTCAGCTCAACAGCCAAAAACACAACATGCATCAGATAAGCAGACCAACAAAAACATCTACACTGAGCCATGTGGGAGATCCCGTGCTAAAACTACCTTTCCCAGCATGCAACATTGGAGCATGTTTTGTAAACATGGTACTGTAATTTTGAGAAGAGGTACAACACTGTGTGATTAACTCACAGGTCATATGTATCACTGTAGGTTTAAGTTATGAATCACACACATGCAGGTACAGTAAACATTAAGAATAAACGTTATGGTAATTTCATATTTTGATACATTTAAGTGTTCATAAAACACTTCTAAAATGAGTGTTCAAACCTTTTTTTAAAAAAAACCTAATCAGCTGATTTCGAATAAGCATTCATCAACCTCTGCTTCATCCATGCTTGTTTGTAATTCAACATCAACTGTTTCTTAGGTAGTTCAACAACTTCCTAAGAAACCTCTGCGTTTTCCTTTTTCATTTTGTTAGGCTGAAGTCCCATAGGGATTATAGTGACTGAAGCTCCTCTGCAATAATGGCTCTGTAGATCTCCACTCCACTAATCTCTTGTTATAAGTGAACTGTTTAGGGGCAAAACATAAGTGATGGAGAATCACTAACACTTTCAAACCTTGTAATAGAAAAGACATGATCGGTGATAGCCACTGCTACAAAAACTGTGATGTTACACCCAAGTCTTTGGTTATTTCTCTGTGCATGGACAATTGTTGAGTGACAGTGTCATGTGACAGAAAGTGTCATTTTCTCTGTACATGTATCGTTTTGGCATAGCACTGTGTGTAAAACTTGGGCTGTTCTGTCAAATTTAGACACTGTATATCTATATGCAAAGCTGATACTAAGAAACATTTGTAGTTAGCTGTGTTCCATACAGACTCTATTTTTCTATTTGTATTGTTTTTAGTTCAGGTTTATCAGGTCAAATGACTGTTGGCAATCGATGGCTGTTTTCAATGTCTGGACGGATCATTATGTTTACATAAGACCTCTTTATCCTGTAGACTGTAGATGGAGTACAGTTGGTTATGTGCTCTGTAAAATCTTAAGAGGCCTCTGTTTCCTCCCATTTTTAATGAGATCAGGCTGGATCTAATGTAGTTTATCATGTACCCCATGCTATTCTGTACATGTCTGCCTTAAAAGTGGTCAGAGAGTCCAACTTTGACCAATGATGTGTTGTAATATATGACTCATATCAGCTTTCTCCATCCCTTTAACCTGATCCAACTGGAAGACATCTCCTCTCTCAGGACCCAGAAGCTGCCCTTTTAGTGACCTGACTTATTTCTCTCCTATTTATTAATGTCAAAACAAACGCACTGCTACAGTCAGCTAACTTCATTGTATTTAGTCGTTGCTGTCATTATAGCTATAAATGAAAATTAACCGTATACATGCCAATAAAAGTTACTAGCTTAGTAAAATGCAAAGTTACATTTTTGTTTTTGAGATAAGTGTAACATGGTAAAAATAAAAACAACATTATTTGTTGCAGGATTCCTTAGTGCTCTTTAGTGGTGTAATTGTACATATGGTGATTTTTATAACGCTTCGAACTGCTAATAGCCAACATTATAATACTTGTTTCATCTCCTCAACATGATATAAGAGAAACAATTTAAAGAAAATCTATGTACATTTTGGAAACTTTGCTACGTCATCCATAACACTCAACTTTAATAATCATATGATACATTTATACCTATCGTATTGTTATAAGCTCTTTTGTTCCCTAATTTTAGATTATTTTTCACTGTTAAGGATTTTTTTAAGTTTTTCATCTCATTGCTGTGACTACAAGAACTCCGCCCACATTTCTTAATTAAGTGGGAGGTTCTTTGGACTCTTGGTGTTTCACTCAGTTCTAGGTTGCTGGGTGTTATATCTACACCATGGTTTATCTAATGTTTTTTGTATGTTTTGTAGTTAGGTGGAGGTGTTTTAATTAAGTTTGTTTTTATTTTAAAAAGATGAGTAATATACTTGTGAAACCATCTATGTGCATCTGTGTTGCACATTTATAAATCATAACAAATTATATATAGTCCAGCTGTTATATTTGAAGGTTTATTTTTATGTGTAATAATTCAACTATTTATTTTGATTTTCTCTTGTTTTAATACATAAAGACAAATTCAAGGTGAATTTGCAAGATTTCAGATTTGGTAACATTATTGGAGGGTACCAAGTTAATAACTGAGTTAATATGTTTTTTTAGTTTGTCCTTTATATTTTGTTTGATTCTTAATCTTTTGTACAAAGCTGATTTAATTGTCCTTTTTTAACTTTATTGTAAATTTTCTTTTTGTCTGTTTTCGTTAGCTTTATACATGAGACAGTGGCTCATTGATAACTGATAAATCTTTCAGTTTAATTTGGGGATGTTATATCAATCTGTGTACATTTAATAAATGTAAATTATGTTTTTGTTATTTTATAAAAAAATATATTAAAATATTTCATAATTATGGGAGTTTTGTATGTATTACTGTTTGTGTGGACCTTTTGTCAAATGGACCTTTTATGCTAGACTGGAAAAAACAACTATTTCAACAGGTTTTAAGTTTCAGTGCTAATAAGTTACACACATTCTCCTTTTTAGAGCTAAAGGGAGAGGTAAATTATCTAAAGGGAGTTTATATCAACAAATTACATTTTCCTTGAGTTTTTAAAACAGGGTTTATGTTCCAATGTTAAAATTATGATATCCTTAGAGTTAGCGTAGATATCTGATAGCATTCATCTCAATAGCAGTTGCACAATTGGCATATGTAGCCCTGACAGTACACAATAATGGATGCTGCATAAACCTGACTAAACCTAGTCTATTTTACGCTGTCCATTGTCCATCGTGTATGAAACGTTTGCCATAAAAAAATCCAATTTACTTTTGAGTAGACAATGAAAAAATGCGTATTGTCCCTGGAACGTTGTAATTACGTCATCCACCAGCAGGGGTCAAGAACCTTAATTGAAAACGATATTGGATCTGGAAACTAACGTGTTAATAAGAATTATTTTAAGTGTAAAAATTATTAAACGAATTAAAGTATTCTTTAGGGCGACACAGCCATTGCAGGCGAATTTGATGCCTGTCTCTTTAAGATGACGGTGGAAGTCAGCCAGAGTGACATCATGGCGGAAGTGCAGCCAAGAAAGGCTGCTGCAGACTACACACATATAATGACTGAAGAAAGAGAACTAAGAAAAATCTCGTCTGTCTTTGGTTATATACGTATAGTTCACGAAATACTGTTTTGCACAAGAATGGCAAACATCTAGATTCAGAAGCAATGATTATGAGGATGGATTAAGAGTGCTGATGTAGTTGGTGACTGGCTCTCCAGTTTGTTTGATGTGTAGGAGCATAGTGGCAAAAGTCCAGAACAAGTATGCGAAGAGTTGATCGCCAAATTGCAGCAGTAACGTAAGAATGCAAAACATTGCGTGATTTTATCTTCTGTAAGTTCAGTACTGTCCCTTATCAATATTGTTAAGGTAATTTGCAATGTAAATCTATATATCACCAAATATTTATTGTTCAACAGAAAATGTGTCGTTTAAACGGATATTAGTAGTGCTAGTAGAGAGTAGTAGAATAAAGGTGCTTGTTTATGAATCTTTTAAAGACCTGACACCTCTCAGGTGTTTACAGAATTAATTTCCAAATCACTATTGCTATCATAAATGGCATGTTGTGTATTGCGCTGAAATGTAATGCAGAGCTGTGTTTTATAAAGTCTCAGCGCGCGTTGCACTGTGACAATAATATTACCGGACCAAGTTGGTCGTGTCAAAGCACTGACGTGTCCTTGGGCGTGCGTTCAGTGGCGAAACTCGAGGGACGCCTCTGTCGCGGACCCACCCAGCGTTTTTAACCGGGAGTCAGCGCTTCGAAACAGCAGCATAAACATGTCGAGAAAGAGCCGAGGGTCCAAAGCGTTGCACGCGAACAACGGCCGCGCGCTGGCCGCGTGCGATAGGATGCGAGTGGCGCCGATACGCGTGCTGCTGTTGTGTCTCTGCGGTGTGCTGTCACTGTCTGTGATCCTCGGGCTGTATCTGTCTGCAGAACCCAGCAGCAATCACCAGCATCTGGCTGCAAATCACATACTGGACAGGGTGAGATTATGTTGTCTTTGCATTTTTAATGTTCGTGTATCTTTTAAAAGTTTATGAAATAGCTTATAAAAGTCTATAAACTGTGTTGAACATAAAAAGGTGATTGTAACATGATCTTGGCTCACCCTTACCTTATTCTCACTGCAGCTTTCTCATAAGCCAAGTAAGTACTCAGTGCCACAAGTAAAGAAGCTGGCAGCTCAGGTGAATGGAGATCGGCTCTGGGAGGCTCATCTGCGACCTCTACTTATTGAGCGAGTCCCTGGAACCGCAGGCAGTCAGATCATTCGGCAGGTGATGTTCCCCAGCAAATAAATACATGTCATAAAACATGTCTTTAAACAGACCAGTAAACAGGGAAGAGGCATTTGTGTTCTAGCGTCTTATTTTTTATTTTAAGAGGTGTAGTTTATCAGAGGTGTAGTAACATTAATTTATTGCTTATAAGTACACTTCCTCCACATACAGCATATCTTGTCCCAGCTGGGTTCACTTTCTGCGGGTTGGACATTAGAAGAGAGTTCCTTCGTTTCACCCACCCCGAAGGGTGACGTGACCTTCACCAATGTGCTGGCAGTACTGGATCCCTCGGCTCCTCGTAGGCTGCTTCTAGCTTGCCATCATGACTCAAAAATCTTACCTCCAGACCCTAAAAACCCCAAGCGGGTGTTTGTGGGTGCGAGCGATTCAGCCGTACCCTGCGCTATGATCTTGGAACTGGCTGCTGCTTTGGACACTCAGCTTAAAGCCCTCAAACAGCAAGTAGGTCACATGGCTGACATTCTACAACAATCCCTGTTAAGTCATTTTTATTGCTAGAGGTTTCTAGGTCATTAATAGTAATTTTGCGATCATCATTGGTGGTAATGAGACCTGTTTATGGTAACAAAAACAGATGTAACTTTTTGTTTGCTTTTGCTGCTACAAGTTAACATTCTGCACGGGGAAATTGTAAATTGCTGTAGTGTTTAATGCTGAGTATTATTTTTCAGCTGAACGATTATTAATAAAAGAACCAAACAATGGGACAATAGCCAGTGTCTAGTCAGATTACATTAAAGAAAAATATATTTTTATTCATTGTAACAAAGCAAGGTACGAATGCTGCATCAGAGATCAAATTTTGCTGAATCAAGCATAAAGTGTGTGTCACAGTGTCATTATCAACCAACCCCCCCCCTCGCTCTCTCTCTAGAGGTCTGCAGTTACATTGCAGCTGGTGTTTTTTGATGGAGAAGAGGCATTTGAGGAATGGACGGACACAGACTCTCTGTATGGTTCTCGTCACCTGGCTGAACTCATGGACCGCACCCTTCACCCTCCTGGATCCACCAAAACCACTCTCCTTCAGGCAGTGGTGAGGTTGTGTGTGCTAAAATGAGCTTGTGTGTTTTTTATGTTTACGTTAATGCATTTGGCAGACACACATAGCAAATAGTAATAGCGAATTACAATTCATTCATAAAACTATGTGTTCATACATCAATCAATCAATTCATATATTTTTTGGGAATTGAACCCATGACCTAAAGTTGCTAACATCATGCTCTCCCATGATGTGAGTTCCAGGAACATATTTTAACAATGACATTTCTCCAACATCTTATTTTCCAGGATCTGTTAGTCTTATTGGACCTGCTTGGTGGCCCAGAACCATTGATTGTCAATCACTTTGACAACACGGCCAGATGGTTTGACCGATTGATCTCTGCAGGTATAAGCACAACGCAAACTAGACTGAGTCACTGCCTGCAGAACAGTGACCTCTACAGTCAGCATCTCTCTGTGTTTGTTTTTCTGTTTATAGAGAAGAGACTTCACAAACAGGGCTTGTTAACATCTCACCCAGTAGAACAAAGTTACTTCAGGAAAGATTTTTATCTTGGACCAGTGCAGGATGACCACATTCCATTTCTGAATAGGGGTCAGTAACCACACACACACACACAGAAATGTTGGCATATGTGGTTTATGAGGACTCTCCATAGACGTAATAGTTTTATATTGTATAAACTGTATATTCTATCCCCTAAACCTAACCCTTACAGAAAACTTTTGGCATTTCTTAATTAACAAAAAGAAACACAATTTAGCATGTTTTGTAAGCGATTTGGTTTATAAGAGCACAGGAAGTGTCCCCATAAACCATGTTTACATTGTTATACACATGTCATTATACACATTTGTGTCCTTGTAAACCGGGTACCTGGCAATAGTGTTTTATACTCCTGCCATCCAACCAGGGCTGTGTTTCTCAAAAGCATTGTAAGCCTATGTATATTGTAACACCAAGTGGCACCAATGGTCTCTACGAGCAACTTAATCTCACAATGCTTTTAAGAAACGCAGCCAGTGCTATTTTATTTGATTATATAACAGATACTCTTGGCATTAGTAAAGCAACATACAAGTCACCGATTTTAAGTTCTGCATTCTGTCTTAAACTGGACCAGCATGATCTAGTGTTTGGTTTAAACCAGCCGTAACTTATTTTGGTTTAGTGTAATTTATGTGGTGTCATGTTAGGTAGTCCCACCCACACCAAAAAAAAATTGTTCCGCACGGCTGTCAATCAAACCTGGAAATCTTTTCTGATACGCGGTGATTTGATTGCTTAATGCAGCTGTTGCTTTACTTGTCCCGTGGCTGGTCAATATAAATCAATATAAAGAAAAGAAGAAAGAAGGTCTTTGTTTGACTACTGTTCATAAGTTATATCAGGTGTGAATCTGAACCTGAATCTGTTGGTCACTAGGTGTGCCTGTGCTGCATTTGATTCCTACACCATTTCCCCTGTTCTGGCACACACTGGACGACACAGAGGAGAAGATGCACAGAACCACAGTGGAAAATCTTACTAGAATCCTGGCCATCTTTGTAGCTGAGTACTTGAGCCTCTAAACACTCTAGAATCCTCCTATAGCAGATCTTTACTCACATGACCACAAATTCCACGGTCACATGCATTAAAATGCAGTAAATGTGTGTGATTGTAGGAGCTGATAATAATGAGCCATAAATCATAATGACCAAAGAGACACACAACAGAATGGTGTGTGTTTGTTTGGAGTTCTCATTTATTTTTCTGCTGAAAAGAGCCATAAGTCATAATAGGGCAGACCTTGATGTTATGGCAGCTGTGTACAAGCCCTAATGATAATGTAATCATTAAAGAGGATGTTGGTTTTGTTACACATTACACGTTTTATCAAAGACCATGTTTTCTTATTCTTCATACTGTAATAACTGCTTCATCTGACTGTAAGCTCAAAAGTGGAACCCACAGTTCCAATTTAATGACTGTTTTCTTATAGTTGATGAATGATCCTTTGCACTGTATGTGCTGATTTAAATGACTAGATTTTAAATACTGTACTATGCCACAGTATCCTAATACAGTATCCAGTACCAAACAGTAATTTTCATTAATGTGTCTTGAAACACTGTGTGTTCAGAAAAAGCAGAAGGTGCAATTTAAAATAACAAGATAAATACACAAAGAAACTGGAATTTGGCAGAATGTGCAAGTAGCATTTCATGTTGTGTCTTAGGAGAGAGAGATATCTGTTGTATTTTTTGCATTCCTTAATGCAATTCCTTAACCAAAATCAAAAGACCAAGTGAAGTGGTCTGACACAATTTATAATAAACAAACACTGCTCAAGTCTTTTGTGTTTTATTGACACACTGATTGACAATTACAATACACAACACAAATTATTGTTGAAAGCATTTTAACCCAACACAAAATAGAAATGTGATATGTGTTTTCAAAACCTTTGATTTGCTGATAAATGTGCATGGATGCATTTCATTTAAGCCGTTAATCAACATACAGTGTTAAATACAAATTACATACAAATTAAAATACAAATTATTTTTCTTACCTTTTTTTATAGGTAGCAGAGCAGACAGTAACAACAGAGGGGAAACAAAACAGTGGAGTTAGATTTAGATGGCTGAATTCAGTCTCGGGTGTCTCACGCACACAAACACACAATATGTCCAGACTACCAGTCTGTCTTTAAAAGCAACTATTTTAATTAAAAAACAACCTATCTTACTGTGTTCACATGTAAAAAGCACAGATTTCTCTATGTCCTGAAGACAAAAAGAAACTTTGACCACTATTTTCCACAAAAAAAATGTATTTCATTTGTTGGACTGCTGTTTTTACTTTTAATACAGCTGCAGACTTAACTGTAAACACGTGTTATGATCTGTATTTTATTTATCCTAGTATTGTGCTGGACCCAGGTGGCGTAGAGGGGGCGGGTGGGCAGACAGTTGCTGGGAGCAAGAATAGAGTGTGCTTGGGCTTCCTGGTGGAGAAAGTTCTTCATCAGAGCTCAGGAATGTTTCTGTTGACATTCTGTTGAAACATGAAAATAACATAAAACCTTGTAGTGTGTTGATAAGATGGACTGCAAGACACAAAAATATGTCATTCAGATCAAATAAGAATATGACAATGCAGTATTGAGGTTAAAGATCTGAATTTTGTACTGTTTCTGACCTGTCCAACAGAGGGCAGCATAGAGCCAAAGAAGACAATAGAGCGCTTTACCCATGTAACTTTGGAAGGATACAAACCCTTCCAGAAAAGGCACATTTTCATACGGTTTAGGAGAGTAAAAGTATATTAGCGGGACAGAACAACCATATTGTTCTGTCCTCTTGCATATTAAAGTCATGGAATTGGTTCTCCTACCCTTGCCGGCTAGTTGCAGCTCTGTCCCTCTGACGGCGGTTTTTGAACCAGTTGCTGACTTGTGTAGCAGTGAGACCAGTGGCTGCGGCTAAATCTCGTTTTTCTCGTGGTGAAGGATATGGCTTTCTGCAATACCACTCTCTCAACACGCTACGAGACTTTTCCTGGGAGAAGACAAAGCAGGGGATGTAACTGAGTATTTTTGAACAATCCAAAACTAAACAAGTTTGCAATCAAAGCAATTCCCTTGTTTACATACCCTGTTGTATGGTTAATACAATAGAATTAATTAACTGTGCTAAGATATGTACTGTGCCAAGAGATTTTTTAAACCTTGAAGCAGTAGCTGGTCTCCTCTCCATCCCAGATTGTACGAGGTAGAGGGAACTTGCGACGGATGCGGTACTTCCCCACGGCCCCAAGAGGGCGGCCACGCTGCAGTTCAGCCTCCATGTAGTGCGCCCGGAGCCAGAGCTGCTGGAGGAGAGGGTGACTGCGCGGAGAGAACACATTCCCCTCCAACAGGGCGTATAGCTCTGAGAAACGACAATGGTGGAAGGCAACAGCGGCCCGTGCCTTCAGCACGCTCTCCTGGCTCTGGGGCATCCCCAAGTACATGGTGGAGAAAGTGGCAGGCAAAGAGCACAAAAACGAAGACAAGCGATCCATTTTTCCACTCTGGAGAAGAACCTCACAAACACATGCCACCTGCTCTGGAGAAAAGCCCATCGCCATGGCTGGACCAAGAGTGATGGAATTTCCAGTAAGAGATGTAGAGGAATTGGCTGCAAAAGTTGGAAATAGTCCCAAGACACAAGTCCTTCAAAGGGATCCAGGCAGTAGCTGAGCTCAGTTGCAAGGCCAGCAAGCTGAAAGTTCTTCCCAGCAGTTTCTTCAATGATTTCAAAAAGGCTTTATAGACAGTTTAGAACCAAAGTACCCTTTGATACAATATGAGTGTGATGTAGAACATTTTAGGTGAGGGAGATCTTAAAGTCCTCTTATAGTCCCTCCAATAGTCCTTATTGTTTAGGGATGCGTTAGACAATAAAGGCAGCAGATGAGTGCATCACCTTTTTTGTTTTAGCAGGTTTTACCTTCTCTAGACACAAAGACCCGCCCAGACAACTCAGTGCATGCAGGTAACCTGAGAGCATAGGGGTTAAAAAAACGTGCCAATGCACTGGTGCATGCCTCTCAACCCAAGTGCTGTTTGTATTTGTATCAATTACCTAGGAAAACGTCAGGTGCGCAATAGAGCATATTTAAATATGAAGGCAATCTAATTTCTTATTCAAATCATGGTGCCAGCATTTGTTAAGAGATTTGGATAGTACTGGATAGTCCTGAAATATATTATGTATATGTATCCGAATATATGTAATAATGTGTAGAAACACAGGTGGTTTGGGCTCTGAAGATGAAATATGTGTGTACAGTGATTTGAAAAACCTGTAACTGTAGGCTCATTTCAAATAAAAAAACAGATGGCATTGTGTAAGTTGTTTATTACACGACCCAATAAAATGGTATATAAAAAAATAAAAACTATTAAGACATACAAACTACACCTCTATGAATAGAGATGTTTACAATAAGGAAAAACTCCCTTATTACATGATCAAAAAAGGTCTTTGGTTTCACTAGCTGCATGTTTTTGTGTGTACATGCCTGTGCATTAACAGTCATTGTGACATTCTGGAAGACACAAACACACATTATCACAAGCACATACACTCACACATTCCCTCACCTTCCAAAACATTTAAAAACATTGTACAGGTGCTTGAAAGGATAAAAAAAAACTTTGGCAAGTCAATGCAAGTCCTATGTAACATAAATGTGTAAAACACAAACTCTTTCAGGAAAAGATGAACGACACAGAATTTCGTGAGATATGCTACGCAAAAACATTTGTATCACAAAACTGAGGGTAAACCTCAGAAAGAAAAAACATCATCATAGAACAACTCCAAAATGATACATGCATTAAATGATTAAAAATAAAAACAGACTTAAAACACAAGGGTATGTTTAAGAGTTAGAGTTAACGCACGGAAAGTGATGTGTGTACCATGTGGTAGGTGGCAAAATCTCTGGCTTAATATGTCACTATGCCATATAAATATTGAATGTACAGCTGTATGGTCTTTACTCTTGAATAATAGCACCAAATTCTTTGGGACAAGAAAAGTAAATGCTTCATGAATACAATAAAATGTGCAAAACAAACAGCGCTGTGCTCTGTTCTGAGCAAACAAGTCTGGTGGATAACCAGAGTTTTGGCATACATTCAATGTAATTCTGCTCATGGTCACAGAATAATGTCTTCTGCATTAAAAATGATTTGAATCACCTGTAAATTCCTTCTGATTCGAATTAAACAGAAAAATTAAAAATACAAATAACAGTCATTTTCTGTAGCTACATGTAAATACCACTAGTTCAATAATTCCAAATATAAAAAGACAAAATATAAAACTAATTTCACTGTATATGTACATGGTGAATTTGTAGTGTAGGATATGGCTGTTTTTAACATTAAACAAAAAAGCAGACACATCTTAGAGTTACGCTATATAACCATCGGTTCAGTTATCATGTGGAAACGTTGTTGCATAGAAAAATGTTCAAACTGTAGCAGTACTTCAATTTCCTTCCAACAGAACACATGAGCCTATTAGTTTTATATTAGAAACCACATCAACGACCTGCCATGCCAATATCAAACACAGACTGAATTTTCATGGTCTGCCAAACACACCATTGCTATTCAGACTTTATTTGCATAACATTTTTACAAATGGAATTTAAAATAACAAACAGTAAGAGTGCTTTTCTGGATGAATTAAAGTGTAATTGTCAAATTCAAATGTAAACAAATCTCTTAAGGTGAGATTTTTGGATGTGACGTATCCATCAGCAAACAAAAGGCTTTTCATCTATCATAATTTAAGTTTATAGAAACATTTAAGCTGATTTCCCTTATTTTCTTAATGCAAACACAAGTTTTGGGGGTCTCATATGTCATTCACTCCCAGATTAAACCAACCTGATTGCTTTTCACATATTAGTGCTTTTATACCACTTAGCCACATAGGCTCCTGTAACATTCCTTAAGCTCTGCGTTTCAACACAGGTAGAGCTAACATACAGACACAGACTTCTACCTAGAGACATTTACCTAGAGGTAATTATCGATTTTACATATGCCGTCTGTGACAACTCTGTGACAACAGTGCCATTTTTCTCCAATGCAGTTAAAACCTCTATATTGTCATGGCTTTGTTGAATTCAGTTTTGAATTCAAAACATTGGTTATTTCAACAAAACTTAGGAAGTTCTTTTTAACAACCCAGTTATCGAGTGGAATACTTTCACTTTTTAGTCCTCAACCTATGCAAAAAAGGGTATGGAAATTCACAAACCTTTTAGGTTATCAATCATATCTCATCCCCCCCTTCAGGGACAAGGTTGATTACAACTCTTGCAGGCTGAGATGGCTTAACACCGTCTAACTGCATATAGCATGCTGTCAGCACGGCAGGTAATTACAAACCTAACTCATCATCCACAGGGACAGATTGCAGCTGCGTGAGAATTTTCGAATCCCCATCCATTTCCTCCACCTGATCCAGCTGAGAATCTCCTTCCATGTCCTCACCCGGAGGAGGAGTGCCCAACAGGAGAGATTCTCCACCCGGTAGGCCCAACAAAGCCGGGTCCTCTGCTAGATCCCCTTTCCCCTGCATGTCAAATAATGTCAAGCCAGAAGAGGAGGACAAAGACACAGGGCTCCAGACTGGCTGGGAGAGGAGGGGGGCAGTTGCCACACCACTACAGATTGGACTCAAGGGGAGCATGGTATCAGGGCTGAGGGTCTGTTGCGATTGTAGGGCGCCCGTAGGAGTGGGAGTACTAGACGAGTCTGGAGTGTTAGGAGAAGCTCCTGGAGTGGGGTTGGCAATGGTCCCAGGCTCAGGGCTGCAGTAAAGTGTAGAGGAACCAATAAATCCCAAAGGGGATGATTGTAGTGAATTTGAGGTTTGAGCAGTGAATAAATGTGCAGGTGAATTTTCAAGAGGCGTTACAGAGGAGGTTTGATCAATGGTGCTGTTACTTGAGACTGAATTTTCTGGGACCGACTTGACAGGCATACTGGTGAACTGTATGCCAGCTGGGATCGTAAGGATGAGTTTGCCATTCTGTACTGTTAGGATGGGGCTACTCACTATTGCACCTGCTAAGAGGATATTGCCTGAAAAAAAACAGAATACAGAAATCAGATCAAATAACAGTATTTTTCTATATGTTTGCTGGTGAGAACCTTACTATAAAATGGCCTACCTGGCGAAGAGGATGGCAGCTGAACAGGGACACTCTGGGGAGGCCCTATTGGGCTAAGGCGAATTGGTCCCTGGGCAACACTCAATCCTGCCCCAGTCCCAGATGTTAGAATCTGGAAAGCACCTCCAGGGGATGGGATAGAAAGAGATGGTGCTTCCCTTGGGACCACCTGAGGGAAGGAGAGGGGTCCAGTTCCTGCAATGGATGTCCCAGGCATACGTTGAGGCAGAGAAAGGGGAACCAGCTGAGGCTGGCCTGTGTCTTTGGGCTGGGAAATAGGCACAACTTGAGTTGGAGAGGAGATGGGAATGACTTGTGTCTCCATGGAAGTCTGTATCTGTGGGATGGTGGCTGAAGTAGACTCATCTCCTAGCTGAGATTCAAGTCCTTGTTCAAGTTGGCTGTCAGCCATTTGGGGGAGGGATAAAGTAGTATTGGTGCTTAGTGTGTTGAAGACATTTTGGGGTTGGGCTTGAGCTAATCTGGGACTGATGAGTGTCTGAAACTGAGAAACGGGACCTTGTGGTAGCTGTGAATTGAGAGGGGAGACTGGTACAAGTTGGGGACAAGATGACACGGTGGCCACAGATGGATGCCGCATAAGTTGGGACACTGGAATGCCCTGTATAGATGGTACAACCTGGGGTAAGGACAGCACCGGAGGGTTGGAGATGGAGCAGCAGGAAGATAACTGGGGCTCAGTTTTTGCTAATACAACAATCTCTGGAGGCTGTGTGGTCTGTAGTGACATTGGACTAGAGATGACTGAATTTGCAGAGCTGGCTGTTAATGTGGAAACACTACTCTGGGTGAAGACCACTGAGGGAAGAGACATGGGAGAGATAACAGAAGTGGAGAGGGTGGATGTGGACATAGAGTTTGTAGGCAGTGACAGGGTGCTATCTAGACTCCTCAAGGTCTCTGGAACACTGATGAAGTCCATTGGAGAGACATTGCTGCTGGCTGTTTTTGCTTCTTCACTAAGAGAGAGAGGTATTGTGTTAGCAAGACTGGCTTGTGGATTCAGCACCACAGTGGGCAGGCTTCCTTGGGCCTCCATATCATTGACACCACATTTCTCTTTGACTACTCGAGCCCCGTTAAGTAGCAATGGTGTGTTTGCTGTAACAGGACTTAGAGTGACTGTGTGGCCATCGTTAAGGGTCAACCCATTAATGAAGACCCCGGTCCCTGCCCTGGAGAGTATAGGGCTACCACTGAGCAGCAGTGGATGAGAACTTGTGAGGAATCCCCCTGTGCTGTTGAGAATAAGCTGACCACCAGTACTGCAAGGAGCAGCAGAGAGAGATAGAAGGGAAGCACTGGAGGTGCCTGTCTCTTGAGCAGAAGCTTTGTCAGTAAGATCCTCCAGATCTCCCTTGCTCGCTTCATCTTCTGTGCTGTGATTCCCATCAGATTCACTGAGAAAGAAACAATAACATTACATTTGTTTAAATGGTCTTAATTTTGTTTCCATTAATCTGGAATGTTAATAGAAGAGATTGTAAGATGGTAAATTAATTGTAGACTGTATCTTACAACCTCAACCACATCTTCTGTGGTATCAGTAGGCAAGGTTATATAAAGTTATAACAAACTACACCAAGTAAAGTGCAGTGCCTGACAAAAGACCAGAGAATGTTTTAAAACAGCAGACACTTTAATAATTACATTCAGAGGAAACATTTATATACATGTGGTGATAGAGAACCAAAAAGCAGAACTGATGAATAATAATAATAATAAATGAATGGTTGGCTACTGGTCAAGGACTTTCTGTTGTGGTTTAAATAAATATATTCCAATTACAACATTACCTTGTTAAAATTTCATTATAACTTAAACATTCTATTGTTCCTACTATGTAGTGTTGTCACAATCCTGGAAATTCTAACTTTCGATACGATACCTTAAAAACTATCGATATTCGATACCATCTTCGATACCACTGGGAAAAAACTGCCACAATGTTAAGGGTTTAAAATTTTAGTTTTTTTTCTTTAATTTAAAATCACAAATCTAGAACATGACAATGAGGTATATCATACATGAACAAAAACATCTTGAAGTAGTTCACTTGTTTCAAAGGCTCTACTAATAAAGTGCTTAAGTTAATGATAATAGATATTTGTTAACATTAACACATGAATTAACAATGAACAAATACTTCTAAAACATGTTAATATTTTTTATTTGCTAATGTTATAAAAGTTTAATAAATACCATAACAAATGTATTGCTCATTGTTCATTAATGTTGGTTAATACATTAACATGTATATCATGAACAGATTGAAATGTTGGATTCACATATATTCATTGATCAACGCCCATAATTAGAGCGCTATAGTAAACACGGATGCGCAAAATCTTGGTTAATATTTCAGTAAGGTTAAAATGAGAGCAGTTACCAACCTCTTAAAACTCAATATAGGTCCGGGTGTCTGTCTTTCATGTGCTTTGCTAAATTAATGGTGTTAGCACCTTTTGTTAGCACTGCTTTGTAACAAAGCTTGCCTATTGGCGTGCTTGTGTCTTTTGCCTTTCCGTGTTCATTTGCCTCAAATGTAAAATGGTTGCAGTAAGCACTTCTGCTGTTGTTTCTCAACCAAAGCCGGTTGCGGCTACGCACTCGCATCTTACTCACTAACGCTATTTAACCGGAGCAAATGAGACGAGACAGGCGCTGCGGTCACGTGTGCTGCGTGTCAGCTCACTGTTGGAGAGAAGCGAGAGTGAAGCGCCACAGCTAGACGCTATCAGCTTATCGATACTTCGGGAAATGAGTATTGGTAGCGTTTCATATATTTCAGTATCGATATTTTACAACACAACTACTATGTACACAAAACTTTTTAACCACATAATCCAACCGTTTGAAAAGGTAGCATACTCTTCACAAAATATGACAAAAGAACACAGTTTAACAAAGAACAGTGCCCTACAAACCCTCCAGCTCTACGACACACTACACATTATTACACTGTACATACTTGTTTCCCAGCATGAGTTGATTTATATTTATAGTTGTGTTTGGAATATACTTGCAGAAATATGCCATTCATAACTACTTTACAAACGTACTATATATACGTCGTATATATAGTGTATTAAAAACAGAAAATATGTATATACATAAGTATGAACATGCATATATGTGACAAACGCGCTACAAGGTGGTGATTTTGGAGTCTTTATTTATTCCTATTTTTGCACTTATAGTCTCTTCCTGATGATCTAACTGCCAATGATCTACAGAGATAGACTGTGGTGCAGGATTGCAGGAAACTTGAGCCACTCCTGGCCGTCTCACATTTCACAACAAAGCAACATGCTTTCAGCCCTGTTTCCTAAGACCTCCTTGCCTTATTTTCACCTGTCAAACACTTGGTCAAACACCGGCAGCCAGAAACAAAGAGTGACAGACAACAAATATTTGACTTTTTTACATTTGCATGACCTGAAAGACAGGCTAACTACACACTTGCTTAAACACATCAAGTTTCCGGTAATTTACGCCTTAATGCATCACCACAAATGCAATAATTTAAAACACAAAATGTGTCATTTGTAGCCCACTGGGACTGAATGACAAGCATAGCTCAATGGGAAATAATGTGACATCCTAACTCTACTTTACAATAACAATATTTTTAAATCCGTTTATGTCAAGTCTTGTTTTGTTTATTTTGTGCTTGCTTGCAGCCTTGTCTTACTATAAACCACACACTCTGTAACCATGAAGGTTTGTTTATTGCAACCTTCGCTCGCATTTATTCTGGAATGTTTCTCTGGGCCTCGGAAGCTCTTAGTATACTGTATACTGTATATACAGTATACTGACATGGTCAACATCAGAGAAAATCAATTGATTTACCTTTTACTGTTGGTTCCGGATGGGGTTCGGTCCCTCTGTCGGCGATTTTTGAACCAGTTGCTCACTTGAGTCAAAGAAAGTCCGGTAACTTTGGCTAAATTCTTCTTCTCGTCCGGAGTGGGGTATCTGTTGATCTTATAGCATTCCTTTAGAGCATATCGCGACTTCTCCTTGAAGCAGTACACCGTCTCCTCTCCGTCCCAGATGGTTTTGGGCAGGGGGAACTTTTTGCGGAGTCGGTATTTGTCAACGGCGCCTAGACTGCGACCCCGGGACCTCTCAGCCTCCTTGTAGCGCGCTTTTAAGTAGAGGTCTTGAAGGAACCCATGGTTACTCGGGTGGAAGTCATGACTGTCCAGAATGGCATACAACTCTTTAAATTCCTCCCGCTGAAAAGCGACCAATGCCTGGGCCTTCAGCAGGGTCTCGTTGCCACGTAGCAGATCGGCCGATGGAGGAATGGTGGAGAGGAATCTCCACAGGCGATCCACATTGCCCGCTTGCAGGAGCGCCTCGCACAGACATGCGACCTGATCGGTGGAAAAACTGAGCGCCGATTTCTGGAAGTGTTGGAGCAACTGTTCTGAAACTTCGTCCGGGTCCGTCTCCTCTTTAACTTTGGCTTCATCTTCTGTGGAATCATTTTGACCGTTATCTGTTTGTTCTATAGACTCCAAAGACAAGGAAGCCATTTTTATTTTAACTTTTTTCCCTTTAAGTTCCTCCTCCCTCCCCTTCTTTCTCTCTCTCCCATTCTCCCCGTAGGCGAGTGACTGCTACAGTCCGAGGCGTCACGCCTGCTTTCACCCTGCGTTTAGTAAACCTCCCCCATCAAATCACCCACCACGGGCTTGCTGCATTTCAGTCTGTTTGACTTAATATTACTTTCGTACACTGAATTAAAAACCACACGTTTCATATTAAGGAACATGTAATAAAAAGCGCTCATTGTTTGTTTGTTGGTATGTATTTCCTATTTTTTTACCCATTTCAGGAACGTATACGTAATGTAATCACAATTGTGTATAACAATAAATACTATTACTAAGGTTCAGTGAATATTTATAACACAATATTTATAAAATATTTTTGTCATCTTTAGTTGATTTGTTTTCATTATTTTTACATTTCAAAGGTTCAAACGTGACAAGACGTTCGTATACATTACTGTATACTTTACGTGCTTAAGCACTTCACTTGATGGGCCTCTTTAGTATGTATTTATTTATATTTGTTTGTGTGCATGTATGTGTGTGTGTGTGTGTGTGTGTGTGTTATACTTGTTTGTTCATAGTTATACTTATGAGTGCATATTGCGTCTTACTAAGATGTGTGTGTTTAAAAAAAAGTAAACATACATAGTTTATGTAAGGGTTTGGTTACAGAAAATGCCATTAGCTCAGTATAAACCTTTGAAAAATTCTTGTAGTCACAGCACCAACACATTCGTGTTTTGAAACTTTGCATGCTTGATGGACAGGGAGAGTGAGGATTTTAAATGTGAAAGACTACACCTTCACCTGGAAGCAGAAAGACAGAATGAGATGAGGCAGAGCTCAGTACCTTCATATCATCCCTTTGCAAGTATGTAAACTTTGTCCATAACCATCACCCTTTAATCTTCGGCTTTATGCGTGTACACACTTGCCTTTAATCCTGGCCAGTCATGTTAGTTAGGTAGAATTTGCCTAGATTTTTAGGCCCTTTTACTGCAGAAATATATATAAAAGTATCTATTTCCAAAAATATTAGGGCCAAAAAGTAAAAGGTTTTAACAACCACACAGATATTGTCCAAGCTGGGAAATCCAAGCTTCTTGCATTGAAAAGTATTATATCAAACATAACCTTTTAATATTTTGTGCACATATTAAAAGACGAACCATTCGGCAAATTGTGTGGATATGGATGAACTTTCGGATGTCTTTAGCCTACTGTTTAAGTTTTTAAAACTCCAGCAGCATCGTGTGGAATAAATTCAGAACTGCAGGTATGTGTATTTCTCCGGCGGCTTTGGTAGCCGTCAGCCTTAACAAAACAGACAATGATTGGATAATACATGTTTCACTAAACAATCTGATTTGATAGAGTAATTTTCTCCCGCCCACAAAAAAAGACCACAGGCAGATGATTATTGGTCGAATTCAAGCTCCCTGCCTAATCACGGATTTTTATTGGCTCAAATGTGAATGTGGGTGGGCAGAATCTTCCAGAAATTAGTGGCGTGGTCTTCGCAGGAAGTTCTTTATCCTAAGAAGAAAAACACGATATTTTCTGGGTTTATTGTGAATGCAGACTCAGTTATTAGCGGATCACGTTAAACTGATGAGAGCTGGACGAGCAAACCGCTGACTGAATTCAAATTTAGCAGTGAATGAAGTGAAAGTCTTGTCGCGTGAGTGCCTGTAAATATTGTTTAGCCTTAGCAACCAGCATGATAACACATTTGAAACCTTTAGCGAATGTATATGTCTGCCTTTAAAACAGGACTTGACATCAGCTGTATGTTGTTATATAAATATACTAAACCCAACGTTTGATTTTCCGTTCCGGACACCACAGCGGCACATCAGAGTTTTATCCGCTGCTTTGCTTAGTAACGGGAAGATGGAGGGGAGTGTGACAGTCATCACCAACCCGACCGTCTCTGTGCGGGTCACCAGCACCGTCAGCTCCTTTGAAGTCAACCGTAGATTCAACCGAGGCATCACGATCGCCGAGTTCAAGGTGCGGCAGAGCAGATCACGCTTCATGTTTCGCCCATGTGATTCAGCCCGTGCATTGTGTTGCATTGCACTACATTGCATAAGAGCTTCTTGCCTAAAATAATGTTCAATAGACTAATTCTAACAATCCATTTGGTTAGTGAATTATTAGTCAGCAGTTTATGTATTTACGTGTTGTAAAAAGCACACTACCATACTACCATACTTTTCGTGTCTCCCATTTAAAAGTACCTGTTGCACATTTCAGTACAAGTATGCAACGTATGCAGTATAGAAATACATTCTGTAGACATATTCGCTTTTGCTGAAATGTTACTTCAGGTGATATTTAATTTAAATATTTATATTCGACTTAATGAAATATACGTGTAAGTATTAACATAAGGCCTGGTCCACTGATACCCAGTTTTAATGTGAGTTTCAGAACCTATGCGTGTTAAGGGTAGGACTGTAAAGTACACATGCCAAAACAGGTTTTGGGCTGTTTCTCTCAAAGTATGGTTGTATGTCACGTCGGTACATTAGCATTATGTATTTCTCATAAGCCGTTGTGATTCTAAGTCCTACAAATTTAGACTAACATTGTGTTTATCTTTCAAAGAGTAAACTGGAGATGATTGTGGGTACCCCAGCTGCCTGTATGGACCTTGAGCTGTTCAGCACTTCAGACAAGTTCTTACAAAAGCTAGAGGACAATGATGCCCTGCTTGGCTCCTATCCTGTTGATGACGACTGCAGAATACATGTGGGTATTGGTTCTGTCTAATACTGTATCTACACAAAGCAAGCAATGCAACAAAATTGGAACACTACTATTATAATACGTTCTTTTATCAGAATTTTGCATTGATTATGAGGGTGGCACTCTAGTTTTGTTACATTAGATCACCTTACAGTGTGGATGGAGTAATAATTACAAATGATGGTTTTATAATGCATCTGCTTTGATGGCATTATTGATTTACTGAAGATGTGAATGGTACTGGAATTGTAATTTAAGTGCTATATATAATAGTGAAAATTATATTTGCAGGTTAAAGACCGCAGTGGTACTCAGAGTGGGGAATTCACTGATTTGTCCAAGGTGGAGAAATTTGAAATCTCTGATGATGCTTATGAAAAAAGGGCAGGTAAGGTACATACAGCAACACAATTTAAGCAGCTTTGCTTAAATTAAGATAGGACCACCAAGTAATGTTTGTTTTCTTGAATTATGTTAGAAAAGCAAAGGTCTTACTTTTCAGTGTCCACATTTGTCAGATTCCATTCGCAGCTTCAAGAAGAATATGAAGTTAGGTCGATTTAATGAGGAGAACAGGGCAAAACAAGAAGAGACCCTTGCTAAGAAAGAGGAAGAAGAAAAGGCAGCTGCAGCATCCATCGCCGTTGGTAACCGCTGCAAAGTTCAAGTCGCTGGGCAACCCACCAAGATTGGAACCGTTATGTTTGTGGGTGAGCTTATTTTCATTTTTATAGCATACCTCTCGGATTATGGTGTGCTTTGTGCTGTCTGCCTGACCCGATCTAATCTCATCTACTACTCCGATTCCCCACACGGATCATACATGGGGATCCTGTTGTTAGTTTACACAACAATGCACTGTACAGCCCTGTCCTAACTTGGGACTTCCAATTTATTCTGTTGTTTTCTTTGTTTACAGGTACGACAGATTTCAAGCCAGGCTGTTGGGTAGGTGTGAAATATGATGAGCCACTTGGGAAGAACGATGGCAGGTAAGTGCAGGCAGAAGTTATTTATGCTTATGCATAAGACCAGCATGTGTCCGCCTATGCACAAGACCAGAATGTCTTAGACAATGACTAATGTGAACCCCTTAAACTAATGCCTTATGAACAACTGTTTGTCTTGGTTTAGTGTGAACGGGAAAAAGTACTTTGATTGCGAGCCAAAATATGGTGCCTTCGTAAAGCCCCTCTCAGTTACTGTTGGAGACTTTCCCGAAGAGGACTATGGCTTGGATGAGATATAAGACTGAAGGCCAGAGCAGTCAAAACATCAAAAGAAAGAATCTTTCTTCAAGAAGTTTGACTCCATGCAGTAAGAAATTGCTGCAGCAGTTGAAGATTTTGTCGCCAATGCAGTTTAATTTCACACCATCTGGAAGAAATCAAAAATAATGACTAATTGTATGAAGTCAAACTGGAGCAATGATTTTTAAGCAACCCTTGATCTGGTGACTGGAAGTTTTAGCAAGGTTGGGCTTTTGGAAGCATTTGCTTGCATGTTGATTGTTTATTATTGAATTCCAATGTTCTAATTTCAGCCCAGACAGAATCCTTTACTTCAATCAAAACCAAACCAACCAACTAACTAACAACAAAAAACTGTTCTTTACATTTTTGCAAACCTGTACACTATCGTATAAACATCTTATTTGTACTAATGAATACTTCTGTATCCAGTGTATTGCATTCTCATCTATCATTATGACTGTGTTTAGGGTCTCAGTCTCTCATTCTGTTAGGCACTTTAGCAGTTAGCACACTAAAGAGTCATAATGTGCAGTTCTGTGGACTTATTTTCCATGGTTCTGTATTTTTAGTGTAAATGCGCCTTGTAGGTGAAAACTGGCATGTAAGGATTTTGATGCATGTCATTCACATTTAACAGAAACTGTGTAGTAAAACCTCTGTATGTTTTAAATAAATCAATGTGTCAACTTTAGACATCCTACATATATAAGTCCAAGTTGTATTTCTTATAAGACAGTCTTAATATGCAGCATGGAATACAGTTCATGTTGTGCTGAAAGACAGATATAATACAGCCCTGAGAATTCACACAAAGAACTATAAACATTTGTTTTTGGTGCATAACACAGAAACGGATTGTTTAGATATCGTGACTGTGTTACAGTAACTGCACTGCCTTGCTTGCACATGGTTCATGTTTTAATGTGCAAAACAATGCAGTGTAAAAATAGGTTTGACACTAGATTGAGCACAAAATATTGAGAATTGACATTAATTCAGTAGAAAATGAGCAACGGACAGTTTGCAAATCTCATTTCTGCTTGCATTGAATGTTTCTTGTGCTGGCCACAATGTAATTTGTTCTTCAGCACAATTCTGAAAGATAAGTGTTGTTGTTTTTGGACATTGTCATGTAAATTGATCTTAATACCATTATGTAGTGATTCTAAATTTGAAATTCGTAACTTTTGCCTCTACCACTGTTTTGACAAAATTGCAGGTTACTTTATGTACTTTTCATTATGTATGTTAAAGTCAAATTAAGCCAAACTGACGTTTCTCAGGAATTTGGACCCGGCAGCTCAAATTAAAAATCATTATTGTAAAATTGTTGGGAATTGTAAGTATGTCATGCAAGTACTCAATAACTGATTTTTGTTCTATTTTAACCCAAAAAGTTATTGATTGCAACTTTAATAATTTCGTATTTAATCACACTGAAGTTCAGTAAGTATGAATTTGTCATTCAGCATTTAAAAAACGTGGTCACGGGATTTCTGGCTTAATTGTGCCTTGAGTATACATCTTTTTTTATTTTTTGTTTTTATATATTGTTAATATAATATTTAATATATTATTTTCGAATTGTGATGGTTTTGCAAAAATGAAAGCCAACAAATAGTTTAAGTCTTGTTTGTATACTATAAAAACGATAACTTTCAAGCACACCGCCCCCTAAAGCTACTTCTGATAACCGATCCAAAGCAAAACGTGTACAGACAAACCCGCTAGACTGCAAGCTGCGCGTTAAAGCTGGGATCCGTAACTTTTGACTTTCTGTCGCCATTTCTGTTTGAAACGTAAAATTACAAGTTACTTTACTAGGACAAATGAGAACAGACTGATATTTCCTGGAAAGTCGTACCCGACAGGTGAAATTATAAATAATATTTTTATCTTAATGCTGTAAAGGGGTAAGAAAGTGAGTTTGTTTCAAACACTGATTTGTTATGTCCTTGTTCAATAACTTTGTTTTTTTTATTGCTATTAAAAGTTTAAACGGTACGGATTGCAGCTTTAACAAAAACTAGATACGAAAGTTTTATTTAAGAATGATTTGAACGTTCTCTAGTTAAAGGACATCCGAAGCAGTTTACAGAGCTCAAATGCTGTTGTATGCGACTGCTGGACGGGGCTTTATTCATAACTAAAATGAACCGCTGCTTCTGTTTAATCCTCATGAACTTCTGTCTGCTGCTGTCGACGGGTAAGTGTATTGGGTGAGTTATTTCTATGATTAAACCGTGGAAACCTTGCTACCTAACTGAACTTATAAATGCGTACATTCTGCATACGTGTACACAATATGTTGTGTTACAAAACCTAACGGGCTCCCTACATAGATAGCATGTTCGCAACGCGCCATGATGGAGTTAAACGCTGTCTAGGTAGATAGGAAGATTGGTTTTTAAACAGACTGCGTATTAACAACTTTATAGTGTATTGTTCTTCAACCATATTCATTACATCCTTACACGAGGTTTCTGCCCGTAACACACCTACCGTTGTGAATCAGATTTGAGTAATGTCTCAGCAATACATTACATTACTTAAATCAGCGCTGACTGTAAATATGTCTAGTATTGGGGCACATTTACTGTTTTCTCGCTAATCTGTACGTTTTCCATATACAGACAGTATTGTTACTCAGTCCCATCAAGTGGAAATAAAAACGGTGACTGGATCAAACATGTCCAGCATTTCAACGTTATTGC
The DNA here is from genome assembly GCA_036877585.1 of Botia kubotai. NCBI lineage: Eukaryota > Metazoa > Chordata > Actinopteri > Cypriniformes > Botiidae > Botia > Botia kubotai. The sequence goes on along the minus strand of JAZGTI010001140.1, from coordinate 4,224 downwards.
TCCATGTTGAATCCGTCTCTCCAACGGAACCGTCTGTACGTAGCAATGCAACGAGGCCAACAGAACACCACACCTATACACCAATTGCTGCATCTACAGGTAGCCTTCATTTCCAATTTTATCTTTTCATTCTGAATTTCATTTGGTTCCATTAAAAAACGAATATATTGGTCAACAATCAGTCTGTGATGTCATTTCCTTCATTGTAATCGTAAATGTTACAAATTGAACATTAAACTGTATATGGTTAGTTCATTACTAAGAGATTTAAAAAACATTTTTGTTTGGGGGAAAAATACAGGTGTCACCCCTACCCCAACCCATCCCCAGGCAGGTACCTGGTTTCATGCGGGTAGTTTTTTTGGTGGTATGTTGCTGGCTCTTGTTATCATACTGGCTGTCACCTTAGGCTACAGAATGACCTGCTCACGACAGGAAGTGCGCTACAGAGCCATGTAAGTACCCACATGTTGTTTTTGTACGTACATAACTTACGTAACTGATGTTTTACTTACCAATTTTGTATTACACAGCCCATGTTTTATATGTATTGCTATATAATATTATGACCCATATCAATTATATATGTCGCAGTGAGGAGCATGATGCCATCATATAATAATGGAGCCTTGGGGAACAAGAAACTAATTCAGACACAGGAGACCAAAGGTTTCTTATCAATGAATGAGGCTGATACCTGTCATATAATCTATAAAATGTTTGTCCTTTTGGGAATGTTTCAGCATATTCTACATTTCTAGAAGTGCTTGAACCCAAATGTATTTTCAGTGATTTCTTTGTAACGTAGTCTAATAATCATACTTTTTTGAGCCTGTACTTCAATAAGCATTATTAATTGTATATATATTTTAGTGGATATTTTAATATAACGTACTTTATAAATGCAAACTGTAAACATTTTTGTAAAGAAATATGTCAGAAATTATTTGGACTATCTATGGGTTACAGTTCAGGGATTTTTTTTTACAGTGTTAAAAGGTGTTGATATCGGTTTTGTGGCTAATGCTTTGACCTTATGTTTACCTCCCTTTTTCAGGTGTGGGCTGTATACTGTACAATGTAAAATTTTGTATGTGTATCTAGACAATACATGACAATAAAAGTGCAATATACATTTTCACTCGTAATGTATACATTGATTAAAAGCATCTACCAAAGTATATACTTTATTCCAGGCCAATTTTAAAGTAATATGTAAAGAGATACAATGTAACAGAACTTAAGGTTCTAAGGTACATGCACATACATTGATTAAAAAAAGGAGATCATAATAAATGGATATAAATTCATTCTGGGTGCATTTAAAGAAACCTAAATACCAATCCATTAACTTGTGTGATTAGTACTACCACTACACAAAAGTAAACAGTTACTATATATTCTGAACAGTTGCACACTAAGCAAGCATAAAATCATGTTTAAGTGACATACACATTTGACTTAATGTTCTATTAACGTGCAATACCAACACTGTACCCACAATTCATAAAACATTTTGTTGCATTGCTCTCTCCAGCGCTTTTAACCCATTAGTCTTCCATCAATACTATGTTTGCAAAAATAGATATTTCTTATAGTTTGTCTTTTATTCCACTTATTTTCTAGAACCTCTACATTTTGATTACTATCGGCCTAGCTCGCTTTTGATCAAAGAATTGACCATAAATGTTTTTTCTTACTGAGGCAATTGAGTTATAGACCTTGATGGTGTATTCGCCCCAACAGACCACAGAATATTACACTCATAAAACTTCACCTTTAAAAAATACATATAAAAACACATTGAGAGTATGGGCCAGTTTTGCTAATATTGTAAAGATTTTGTAAACATGAGGACATATTCATACTGTACTGTATGCAAGCATCGGCACCAAATCTGTATTTGACAAGTCCATGTAGTGTTGTACTACTGTGAAATATTGTAAACCATGTACGAAAAAGGCCATTTTAGGTAACCTGCTTCTAGTGTCTTTAGTTATAACAGCAGAACCAGTATAAGAGGACTTGTCAAATCGTGCTTCATTAGACCATTTCTCATTAGCTTATGCCTTATGTGTACACAAACAGTATGATAAATTATTTTTGTTGCCCTTTCATTTTAAAGAGACAAGAATCACAACTAAAAACAGTCTTTGGAAGCCTCGTTGAAAGAAAATCCTGGCAGAATCGTAACTGATTGTTTCTTTGAAGGCTACTCTATATCCACAGTTACCAAATCATGCTCAAGCTAACAGCTAATTAACACCACTAACCCTCAAGACATGCTCATCTATCCATCTAAAACTTACCACAACCTTCCTTTCTGCCTGATATCTGTCTCAGCACCAAAGAGTATCAACATAACTGGCACTAATCGCTACTGGAGCTCATATGAAAGATGTTCGTTTAATAAAGACAAGCTGTTGTTTTCTAATAGTTGATCAAAGTGCCCTTGCTATTTTGTTACTTGCTGAGATATTAGGAGATCATTTCACTAAACACAGTAAGCAAGAACACATAGTTATACTAAAATCATAAGCTAAAAATAGATATAGGCACCAAAAACAGACTTCCACCTCCGATTATAAGGCAGAAATCTATTCGGTGTCTAATGTAAATAAATTCATGTTGTAAGATGTACTAAAAGGCAGCTAGCTCTGTTAAACTAGTTCTGTTTAAATCTGTGAAAACGAAAGCAGAGATTACATTTGTTCTTTGATCACATATGAATGCCATAACCCTCAAGAAACAAATCCAGGCTTAAATAAAACTGACAAAAAAAGAGACTAGGGTTCTATAAAAACAAACCCTAATTCCCAACATATTTTTTTTATAAAACCTTTAAAAGAAATACTTGATTAATGAAACAAGACAAAGCGTTGTCAAATTTGATCTGTGATATCTAGTGTTAAATGACAGGATCTTATTTCGATTTCTTTTCTCCAAGAAACAAAACCAAAGGCACTTGATTAGACACAAGTTTCTAGTGTAATATGTTGGCACAGCCAAGCAACAGTATTTGTTTTGTCAAAGTCACACACTAAAACCTTTTGATTTGAACCATTCAATCATTAATACGCAAATCTCATCCCGTAAACCCACACCGATGACGACCACCTCAGGTCGTTTTTTGGTTCCTCGTGCTTGTTGCTGCAAATGGGCTGCTGTGAGATGCAATTTGCAGTTGTAGGAGGTTTGCAGTAGGTTGTTTTAAGGGCTTGTGATGAACATCTGAGCCTCTATGTTCTGTTCACACATTGAGGGATTAACAAGGGGGAGCGACACATATTTTCATCAATCAAAAAGATAAACACATACACACACACACACACAAACACACTGACAGGCCGTGATACAGCACAGCCATGAAAAAGATTTGGGTACTTGTGAATACTTGTCTGTTCATGGCCCAGCCTTGAGGATGCAGACACAAAAAAGATGCGTATGAAAAAAGCACAAAGGACGAAAGGTTAAAATACCTCTGCTTTTAAAACCAACTCGGCCAAAAGTAGTGAATAGAAGATAAGAAAGAAAAAAACATGTTACATGTCCAGTAGGGTGAAATGTCTTTTCAACTCAAAGCATCTACACATCCTTCACAGAATGGACTAGGCAGCAGTTCAGCATGTCAGAAGAGAAGGCGTAGTGCTGGGTTCAGATGCTCTATAACCAGGTCAGGAAGTTTTCCTTGTCGATCTTGGTAGCCGCGAGCACAGACTCCATGTCATTGAGGATATCAGAGCTTAGGGCTTCCTGGAGGCTTGGCATCAGCTCCTCGCCCTCCACCGCCATGCTCTCACCCTCCAGGGTGCCCAGGTCCACATCAGTGCCCGGGATGGCATCCAGGTAGTCAGGAAAACGGCTGGGCTGTGTTGCCATGGAGCCAGGGCCAAGGCTATCGCCTAAAAGTGGGAGTGGTCAGTTTTTACAGATCTGAACTCAAGTCTTGTTGTCCACTGATAGTGTGCACGCTATTTAATTCAGAAGTGCTGTACCTGTTTCCATCTCATCCACACTGTTCAGGAAGTCATCTGGAGTGCGAGGAACGCTGTAACTGCTCATGCTCAGGCCGCTGTCTGTGCTCTCGTCCCTGGAGTGATATGTCCCACTGTACAGAGGAAGACCATTAATACCAGACCAGCGGAAAACCTAATTGTCATGCTATATATAACATTAACTATCATTTTTATATAGTGTACATTTTAACTATTGAATCAGAATCAG